>VZTH01005044.1:109486-129681 GCA_013397815.1 Aleadryas rufinucha
AAGTAGAGATTCACAAGTTTAACACTATTATTTCCTCCTTGGCAATGAGTCGCCTCTGCCTTTTTAATAAAAAGCAGAAGTGTTATAAAATGTGTATGGAAAAAACACTCAGTGCCAGATGAAAGGGGTTCCAGGTAAGTAGCACTCCCAGTTTAGCAAATTGTAAAGGCCCAGAGCTGTTTCAAGCTGAGACCCCACAGACAACAAGCTCCTTTCAAGTGCCAGCATTAGCCCATCCCCTGCCCTTTTTGGGGCTATTTCTATAAATGTAACAAGATATTAGATGGCCAAGATCACCAGTCAGAATGCTTCAGGTCCTGACATCTACTGGGAGAACCATTTGGCCACAAACTTTCATCATTTTAGATGTTTTGACCATGAAGTCATGGGCAGCATGGGCCTGGGAGTCCTATTTATAGTTCTTATGCTTCACTGTAAGCCCTTGAATTAAAGGTAAAAGATTACTTCAGTTCTTTTATACACAGCAGAAAACTTGTTGAAATAAAGTCAGTTCAGTTGAATTTTCAGAGCAAGAGGAAATCAGGCATTCAGAGTGCTGCCTTTTAACAGTGAAAGGAGCTTTTATTCTTTTTATAAATATCATATTTTATATGAGGTTTATAAATACACTTGGCAAAGAAGTTCCATCCAAATGTTAGCAATTTCATATCTTTCATTTAAAGGATATTGACCCAGTTGATTTGCAATTAATTGCAGGCTTTTTTCCCATTAGCTTATCGATTGAGGAGCCTGCAGTGCATTCCTGACTGCATTATAAATTACAGCCCAGCTTCCAGGGTACATTTGGTTGCAGTTAATTCTGATTGTCTACATTTTTCACATTGTAAGAGTTACCTGCTCTAGATCTTGCCAAACCATATCCCTTACAGTAGAGAACTACAGGTCCTTTGTTTTTGTAGATCCGCTTTTATTAGTAATAAATCCAATTTTCTGCTCGTTCAGATTTAAGAATGCAACAGTGAAAACCAAAAACGCCTTCATTCTCATGATCTCAAAAAAGGCCCCAGCCAAAGCTCATGAAACCTTCTGGAGGTTTTCCATTCATTTCAGAGAGCTTTGGATCAGTCTCCCAGCTGAGTAGGTTGTTGCAAAGGTAGGCTTGAACGTCTTACTTTAAAAAAGGCCCCACACCTTCAAATAATTATTAAAAAAAAAAAAAAATCCTTTACTGGAAGCTCAATAAAGCTAGCAACAGTATAAAAACTAAAACCTTAGATAAAATAAAAACAAAAAGTCTAGGAAAGGGTGAATTCCAAATGTGTTCAAAAAGATGGAGACATTAGAAAACAGCGTTTGTAAAAGCTTGTTTTTCAGTAATTTCTCTCGCTAAAAACCCCAACCAAACAAAACTTGTGCTAAGTAGCACTTACCTGATTTCACAGCAGTGGAGTTCAGTAATATGCATTGAATTTCACACCCTGTAATCCACACCCTGGACCACGTTTAGTGCCTATACAGAAAAGAAACACAACCAAAAAACCAAAACCAGCATGAAATTAAATTAATTTAGTCTAGATTATGTCTAGATTGTGGCAGGAGAGAACAGTATCACACCCTAAATTTGGTTTGAAGACCAAGCCAAGAGCAGCTCTCATTGCAGAAAGCAGAGCCATTTATTTTCTGTTCCAGAAGGTGCAGTTCTGATTCCTGGTTGTAGGCACAGATGTGTGTCCTGAGCAGCACCTCTGTCAAGCACAGTCTCAGCAGCCCATAATTCCAATTTAGACATTTAGAAATTAAGCTGCTTTCCCCAAAATGCATCTCCTTGGCACTACAAACGCAACATCCTGAAAATGAAAGGATTTCTTAAGTACCTAAATTACTGACATGTACAAGTCATTACCAAGAGGAAACATCTCTCAGAACACTGGAATTATGATCCATCCTGGCAAACACTGAAGCACTGCATTTGCACCAAAAATGGGAAGGCTTCTGAGGCCAGTCGCATTTTAAGGTCCATCTCTCTCTTGATCTTCACAGCAGGATTTCTACTAAAAACCCAGCTATGGGGGAGAAATTGATGTCTTGCTTTCACAGAAGGGTTTTCCAACAAATGAGATAGAATTAAACTACAGAGGATAAACCCATCCCAGCTGATAAAAGCCTGCCTCAGAGCGGGTTTCTGCGCCAGCACAGGCTAAACCAGCTGCTATAACAAGACAGCTCAACACCAGACAGTTGTTTTACCACATTTCTTTCGGAGTCTTTGCCAATGGAGCAGTATCAATTTAAAGGCTCAGCTGCTTTGCTTCCTGGGCAGCACAGCCACATCCATGAACAGCCTGTTCAGCCTGGGCACCATGAGCAGGGACAGGGTCCCCCAAGTGCAAATTCCTTCTGGACTGACAAAGTTGCGCTTGCACCACGAGCACAGTCAGGTCCACTCACTGCTCACTCCTGCCAAGCACGTGTGGCACAACCAGAAATATTCCATCTGCTCCAAGGGCTTCTCCTCACACAAATCTGCCCAACAGGGATCAAACTCCCCATCAAACCTGGCTTGACACAGCCCTGCCAGCAAACATCTGTAGCAGAGACGTGGCCTAAAAGGCGCTGCTTTAAAGGGAAAGGCCACCAGCTGAGCCTTGCCTTCTCTTTGATCTTTTTGAATGTTTATATCAAAGCAATCCAAAGGGCCTCAGCTGAAGGGGTTGTTGCTGCACTGAAAAGGCAAAGACAGAAACGCAAGAGGAGGTGTGGGATGAAGTACGCACACAGAGCACACCCAACCCCCCAAAAATGAAGGGGGTTTTGGCAGTATTAACTTTATTGTGGATGCCTGTAACTGGCTATCTAAAGACCTACCATGCTGCTTATATAAGATCCAAAATGTCTGAATGCATCTGGCCAGGGATTACATGTCCATATGTGCAACCAAATCATTAATTAAATAACTTATTTTTCTTCTGCCACTCATCAAACTTCTTTCAGAGTGGTATCAGTTAAAATGTTTGCACAGATGGTGGCTTCCAACAGCAAAGACTAAATACCACATACTCCAGACACGCAACGTAAAACTACCGTGACACTGCGTTATTTCAATCCATGCACCTAATTGTTTCAAGCCCTTGAAAAATGTTACCATTTAAACCATAATTTATGAATGGTCTCAGAGTAATCAGTGGCTGCAGCCAGCACAAAGTCATTGATCAGGCTGGATCCATTCATCCTGCTTTGACAGAGGCTGACACGCTGTGTGATGGGGCTGCCGTGCAGCTCCTCTGTTCCCAGGTGGAAATTCCACCCTCTCATGCCTGCTCTTTTTCCAGTGCACCAGCTGAGATCAGACGAAGATGTGCTGAGACGTGTTCTCACACAGCCTCAAGCAACCCGAAATAAGGATTCTGAGTGTCTGTGATTGCACACTCATTATCACACAGCAATTTCTGTTTACCTAGAGACCCTTGTCCCTTTCTCCAAGGCAAACCAGCCAGCCCCCAGGAGGAGTGGTGACCTTGACAGTCATTAATTTGACAGAGCTACCATCCCTGCTGTTATTCCCTGGAGGAAACAGATAGTACTGACCACAGTTCCTCAGGGGATGGGTCTCAGTAGTGTCCTTGGAAAGGAAAACACCACCGCCAAAATAGTGAAAAAAGAGTCTTTTGGAAAATCAGTGGCCAGACTGACTGGGTATTTTTTCTTTGCTTCCACAATGCAGAGAAGGACAAGACAAACTCCAGCTATCTCCCTGAGGGAGGGTAGAAACTCATAATCCTTTAAAGCAAATACTTAGAAAAACACAAATCCCCAAAGGAGTTCTCTTGTACACGTTTATTAGCAAGACTAATCTTGGCTTCTTAACTCCCTGATTATGCTTTCGAAGAACAAGGAAGAGGGTTTTAGTTTTCTTGGCAGTCCCGCTGAAAACTGCCAAGATGAAGAACAAGTAAGAAAGGCCATTTTAATATCTAAGCAAATGGCAGAGGCAGACTACCAAAAAGTAAGACAGACATGACATAAAATGAAATGTGCTGGACAGAATTGATTCCCCCCAGTAAACTAAAAAAGAAGGCTGGTCCATATCCAGCTCACAATCTTTTTTGCTTCTGTTACACCCCATGTTGCCTTCCATCTTTGCTCCTCAGCAGCCCAGTATTGTCCTTGTCCCTGCTCGTGGCCATTCCCATTTAGCCACACCTGCTTCCGAAGCCCAGGTACACACATTGACATCTCACACACAAACAGCTCTCAGAAAACAGAGCTGAAGGTCTCTTTTGCTCTGCCAGCCACTCACCTTGCTCCAATCTCCTGCCTCCTGCTTTCCTCAAAACCACTTTCATCCAAGTGACTGTGATGTGGACTCATCATTAGAGAAACTAAACCAGGCTTACAGAGTCCTACACACCTGAGCTTTGATAAATTACTAGAGGCTAACTTAACTCATGCTTGAGAGTGAAATGTCCTTAGGTAGCTCATAACTCGTTATTTTTGTAATGCACCTTTTTATTTACAGCATCCCTACTGAAATCCTTGATGCTGCAACTCCTGTGCACAAACAGCAAATATTTTTTTTCACTCCCTGTTTCGGCACAGACAAGCTGACTACAGTTAGCAGCATTAAGCCAGGCTCCTTAGCTGTGTAACAGGTATTAAGATGAAATCACAGCTGCATGGGGTTTGGTTTACAAATACCCTTCTCTGGGTGAGGGGAAGGACGAATTAGGCTTAGTTTCAAGTGACATCAATTGAAAGGATTGCAAACACAGTGCGTTAGGTCAAATATACAATTACTCACTAGAAAGTGCTTATACCTTTTGTGTGCTTGAAAAATCAGTCTAATGGACTGTTTCAGTGGCAATGGCCTTATTTGTGCATGCAGAGCACCACAAAGGATACAGGTAAACTGCCTGGTTTTGATGAAAGAGGGCCTCAGAAGNTCCTGTCCCTGTCCCTGCTCATGGCCATTCCCATTTAGCCACGCCTGCTTCCGAAGCCCAGGTACACACATTGACATCTCACACACAAACAGCTCTCAGAAAACAGAGCTGAAGGTCTCCTTTGCTCTGCCAGCCACTCACCTTGCTCCAATCTCCTGCCTCCTGCTTTCCTCAAAACCACTTTCATCCAAGTGACTGTGATGTGGACTCATCATTAGAGAAACTAAACCAGGCTTACAGAGTCCTACACACCTGAGCTTTGATAAATTACTAGAGGCTAACTTAACTCATGCTTGAGAGTGAAATGTCCTTAGGTAGCTCATAACTCGTTATTTTTGTAATGCACCTTTTTATTTACAGCATCCCTACTGAAATCCTTGATGCTGCAACTCCTGTGCACAAACAGCAAATATTTTTTTTCACTCCCTGTTTCGGCACAGACAAGCTGACTACAGTTAGCAGCATTAAGCCAGGCTCCTTAGCTGTGTAACAGGTATTAAGATGAAATCACAGCTGCATGGGGTTTGGTTTACAAATACCCTTCTCTGGGTGAGGGGAAGGACGAATTAGGCTTAGTTTCAAGTGACATCAATTGAAAGGATTGCAAACACAGTGCGTTAGGTCAAATATACAATTACTCACTAGAAAGTGCTTATACCTTTTGTGTGCTTGAAAAATCAGTCTAATGGACTGTTTCAGTGGCAATGGCCTTATTTGTGCATGCAGAGCACCACAAAGGATACAGGTAAACTGCCTGGTTTTGATGAAAGAGGGCCTCAGAAGAGGCTGGAGGTGAAGACTGTTTACAGATGGCTTACAGCAACAGGGCTTGTGCTGGTCAATCACAAGAGCATAAACTATATTAATTCACTTTGATGTAGTAACTGCACTATTCATCCTAAAATATTTATCAGCTGGGTTTCCCTCATCCACAAGAACAAGCATTTAAGCAGATCACATTGGTTTAACTGAAAGGATTTTATGCAACATTTTAGTGAAATTCATGCTTCTGGACAAGATGCTTCTCTTTGCAACTGTGGCCTGAAGGCAGTATAATTCAGCATTCCCTTATAAAGTTAATTAATTAGCTTTCATTCTAATTTGTCATTTTATCAGAGACAGACAAATAAAACAACAGGGTGGAAAAAAAGAAAACACAGAGGGGAAAAAAGGAAACCTCTTCCAGAGAACAAAGTACAGTTTATGTTTTGGTTTTATTAACCAAATATGATTAAGCTATATCCAGTAGAGCTGGGAAGTCAATACACAGCATTCATATCAGCAGTGATGCTCACCTCACTTCAACAAAGGATGATTAAATGGGTGTAAACATCCACTGGGATATTTTCACTGTGACATTTCTGCCATGTCTCTGTCCAAAACACAGAGTATCAGCTCTCAGGAAACATGCCACTTCCCAACTCAAAGGCTTCACAAAGNTGCTCTGCCAGCCACTCACCTTGCTCCAGTCTATCACCTCATGCTTTCCCCCAAAACCACTTTCATCCAAGTGACTGTGATGTGGACTCATCATTAGAGAAACTAAACCAGGCTTACAGAGTCCTACACACCTGAGCTTTGATAAATTACTAGAGGCTAACTTAACTCATGCTTGAGAGTGAAATGTCCTTAGGTAGCTCATAACTCGTTATTTTTGTAATGCACCTTTTTATTTACAGCATCCCTACTGAAATCCTTGATGCTGCAACTCCTGTGCACAAACAGCAAATATTTTTTTTCACTCCCTGTTTCGGCACAGACAAGCTGACTACAGTTAGCAGCATTAAGCCAGGCTCCTTAGCTGTGTAACAGGTATTAAGATGAAATCACAGCTGCATGGGGTTTGGTTTACAAATACCCTTCTCTGGGTGAGGGGAAGGACGAATTAGGCTTAGTTTCAAGTGACATCAATTGAAAGGATTGCAAACACAGTGCGTTAGGTCAAATATACAATTACTCACTAGAAAGTGCTTATACCTTTTGTGTGCTTGAAAAATCAGTCTAATGGACTGTTTCAGTGGCAATGGCCTTATTTGTGCATGCAGAGCACCACAAAGGATACAGGTAAACTGCCTGGTTTTGATGAAAGAGGGCCTCAGAAGAGGCTGGAGGTGAAGACTGTTTACAGATGGCTTACAGCAACAGGGCTTGTGCTGGTCAATCACAAGAGCATAAACTATATTAATTCACTTTGATGTAGTAACTGCACTATTCATCCTAAAATATTTATCAGCTGGGTTTCCCTCATCCACAAGAACAAGCATTTAAGCAGATTGGTTTAACTGAAAGGATTTTATGCAACATTTTAGTGAAATTCATGCTTCTGGACAAGATGCTTCTCTTTGCAACTGTGGCCTGAAGGCAGTATAATTCAGCATTCCCTTATAAAGTTAATTAATTAGCTTTCATTCTAATTTGTCATTTTATCAGAGACAGACAAATAAAACAACAGGGTGGAAAAAAAGAAAATACAGAGGGGAAAAAAGGAAACCTCTTCCAGAGAACAAAGTACAGTTTATGTTTTGGTTTTATTAACCAAATATGATTAAGCTATATCCAGTAGAGCTGGGAAGTCAATACACAGCATTCATATCAGCAGTGATGCTCACCTCACTTCAACAAAGGATGATTAAATGGGTGTAAACATCCACTGGGATATTTTCACTGTGACATTTCTGCCATGTTTCTGTCCAAAACACAGAGTATCAGCTCTCAGGAAGCATGCCACTTCCCAACTCAAAGGCTTCACAAAGACTCAGTGGCATTCCAGATAGAGCAGGAATTTCAGTGGTAGTTTGATCACGCACCTTGCTCCGTAGGGTTTTCATTCCCTAAAATGTATCCTAAGAGAAGAGTGACATAATCACAGGCTATAAGTGAAAGAGCTGCTCTGCAAACACAGACTGCTTTGGGCCTTCCCTTGCACGCTCCCTGCAGCGCTGGCCAAGGAAATTTCCAGTGAGAGGAAAATGCAAGTGGCTGAACGGAGTCAGAGCCTTCTCACTGCAGTGTATTACCAAGGCCAAGGCAGCTGAAGCAGGGGCATTTCAGCTCATTAGAATTGTATTATCATATTCTTAAATGATTCCCAGAGAAGTTGAAAATCAGGCAAAATTGTGACAGCCAAAGCCTGAGTGCTGCTCAGAAATCCAAGAGCCAGTTTAACCCCATCTGCCCTATCTGGCATGGTTTTTGTGGCAACTGGTATCAATAAGTCACCTTAATGCCAAGAGCGTGTATTTTTTTCAGGAGTGGATTAATTACTTGAATCAGATGATGTTTCTGTTAAGAAAACCTATAGTCTATAAGATGATTAATTAATATGACTAACATCAACAAGCTTGAGAGCCTACATGTCAAAGGCAAACCAGTCATTCCTTCCTTTGCCCTTTAATGTATTTATGGTCTTGTGCAGAGGAGGAAAACAGTCAGTAAAGGAGAAAGCTATAAATAGTAATGGGCAAGCAACTATAGCAGTTTATTTTTTGCCATGGTAAAATAAGAGTTGAAGCAGTTAATACTGGAATTAGCCCATATGTTTAAAAGAACCCAACAAATCAAGCAGGAAGAAAGGGGGGGAAAAAAAAGGCTTCTCAATCCCTAATTTATCATGAACAAGTTGACCTTTGGGGAAAAAAATCCTGGGTCTCTTGGAATGGAACCAGCCTGGATTTCTATCAAAGCACTGGCAGTGGTGTTTTTTGTGGTGAACCATTGGGATTAAAAAAAACAAAGCAAAATTATATTCTCATTTCTTAATATCAGGCCTTTGCAAAACTCCTGTAAGAACACAGAACATGGTCGGTTGTGTAGCAGCAACCCATTAGTGGCGCGAGGCTCTTTTCACAATCCCTGCCTCGTCACTCTCTGCATTCCTGAAAAAAATTAACCAGCACAAGAATTTGGGAGCCTTTAGGGCAAAAGATCACAGCAAAACATTCACACAGTTTAGTCAGGAAGAGTGCAGAACATTTGAATTAGAAGCTTGTTGATATAGGGTGGTGTCTGCAGCTGAAAACCTTACCCAAAACTCAGCACAGGAGTGCTCTGAGCACTGCCCAGGGCTAAAAAATCATAATGGCATCCACCTCCAGAGCAGAACTCTTTCACAAAGAGATCTGAAAATACTCCCCCAAAAGAGCTCTTGTCTGAGCCCTGACATGACAGAAATCTCACCACTACTTGAGGACAATTTGTAGTTGGCAGGACAACGCCTTTACGAGAAGCTGTTAAAATAGATGGTGCTGTACTGGGTTTTGCTATAAAAGCAAGTGAACTTGATCACCAATTTAAAAGTGTGTTCACAATTGCTATTTGATATTTACAGAGAACCTTTCACCAAATCAAAAAAAAAATTAATCCTACACAGAACAAAGAGCTCCTACATCAGCTTCACAGGAGCATATGACATGTTCTCATCATGCACATGAACAAACAGGAAAGAACAGATTTATTGTGAACCGGGATTTTTGCTATAAATTAAAAGGCTGTTCCCTTTTATATGTCATGTGTATTTAATTTCACTCCATAGGGTAATCCACTGAGAATTCAGAGAGTGCCAAGATCTACTTTCCCCATTCCTTTTATTTCCTTAGGCAAATATCTAGAATTAGAGACAGAGAAAAGATGAAAAAAAAAAAAAGGAAGGCCAAGGGAAATACAGAGGTCCAAGAAAGAAAGAAAGACCAGTCTAAACAAGGATTTTTCCTGGTCTATGCAAGCAGCACTGATTATTTATAACAGGCAAAGGCATCTGTCTTTGATTATGATTTCATGTACACTGTGGATGGTGGTGAGCTCAGTGTGTGCCAGAGAAGACTGTCATTCTGCAGTTTGAAATTCCAGAGAGACAAACCAATCTCTCTCTCAGGGAGAGCCTTCTACCTTTGACTAACTGAAGGACAAACGGAAAGAGCTTTTGTGCCAGGAAAAACAAAACTGCAAGCTATTACAGAATGTAAGGAAATCAGATTTAATTTGCAAGCAAAGATAGAGTCAAAGTGCACAAATTTAACAGAAATATCCTTTAAAGTGTAGCTCTTCAAAGGTATTTCAACCAGTTTAAATTTAAAACTGAATAATCCATGTGACAGAAAAGATCAGCTTTCCTTTCTACAAACCTTTGTTTGGTAGGCTACAAACAGCCTTTAGTTTTGTTTTATTTGAGAAGCATATGCACAGTGGCCTTAGGGAATAAAAGCAGCCCAAAAAGGCACTAGGTAAGTACAGCACGAGGATACCCACAGGACACACATAAATCTGAGAGAGGCACTCTACCATCTCTCAACTCATGACAAGATGCTCCAGCCTAACAATCTATTAAACTGGCATGTGAAGCATTAAACCTGCTGAACCTGTGTATTACAGTCCCTTTCAATGAAAATAGAAACAGCTGGACCTCTCCAGCTGAGCCAATCCACGAGAGGAGGGCTAATAGCAGCCAGGAGCACCTCAGAGCAGAGGCTTTTCTCAGGCAGGGAAATGGGTGCTATTTCAGTGCTGTCCCTCCTGAAAGGGTGGAAATTACATACTGCAGTGACAGCAGGAAAAACCATCAAGACATGTGACACTTTGCAGCCTGAGCAAGCGCTCTGAGCGTTTGTTTCGTTTTCTAGAGCTGAGGGAAGCAGCTCCCAATTAGTCATTCTTGTCCTTCAGGACACCCCATCCCTGTCTGAGATCAAATGAGCAAAGTGCCAAAGTCTTCAGGGCTTCCTTCCTCCCGGTGCCAGGTACATCAGCAAAAAGCATCACTTGTTCCTCTCTACTCATTTAAAACTAGATCTTAGGCCACGGTTACAACCAGAAACTCCTTCCTGCCTTTTAAAAAAGCCACCAGCCACCCTAAAACTGCTGTCAATAGTGCCAAAAAGGACATCTGCTGGTTTGATGGACAAGCTACGGTTAAGAGTCATCTGAAATCTGTACAGCTTGTCAAGAGGCAAGGAGCTGACAGCATTTTGTTGACACATTTCCTCAAAGTAATGTGCAGTCTTAGAGATTTGATTTTGAAACCCTCTGCATTTGAAAGTTGCCAAGTGATAAGGTGTCACTTGCACTGAAATTCCATCTTATCAGTTTCTCATCAGCTTGAACAAACTAGAAGGAAGGAGTCTAGATAATTTTTGATTATGGTGGCAGGGTAATTATGGAAGTTTAGTCACTGGAGTAAAATGCTCTCCAAGAAAAGCTGTTTTATTGATTGATTGTCTACATCTGGTAACATATATAAAAACTATAAAATCACATTAAATTATTTTTCTTGTAGTAGCTAGTCTTTTAAAGCTTCTCATTTAACACACTCCATTAAAAAACAGAACATAAATCCCAGATAAAATAAGAGAACTCCAGTCAGTAATCACCATTGGATTTCTTCAAATAACAGAGCTTCAGGCCTGAGCCAAGGCTGTTGATGTGACTGGGATTTTTGCCATTTCAGTGCCACTGGAATGGGATCAGACTTGGGCTTGGTTAGTTGCACTAATAACGATAATGAATGATAATTTCTATCAGGCAGCCTGGGTTAGCAGGGAAGGCTCTCACGTTCTTTTATGTACCTGACATTGTGCTGAGAAATTACTATCACTGAACAAGCTGACTGAGGGCAAGAATTATAAAAGAAAATGTTGAACTGAATCCAAACTATTTTCCTGTTCTCCCACTTCACCTCCCTCTTTCAGGGCGTACTTAACCCCTCTGATTTTATTTTCAGACCACAGCATTTCCTAGCCCAAACACCCCTGCCATTTCTCAAACCGTGCCCAAAATTTCTGTTGGCTCTGAAAATGGAGGAGGAAAGTGCTTAGAAGATTCACAAAGGACAGGGCATAAACACTGAAGCCAGCATTTATTTATTCATTATCAGTGATTTTAGTCATGGATGCAACACACCCAGTAACCCAAATTTATCAGGAAAGGCTGTTCAGCATTTCAAGACTATTGGGGTTCCCTAAGTGCCCCAAATGGGGCATTTTAAGGCCACAAAATTCCTAAGGGCATTATTTTATAGAATGTCCAGGGGCAGTATGCATTGAGTTTACTCTGCACATTTTCAAAATTTGACTTCATATTACCTTCTTTATTGATTTCTGTGTGAGAGGAATAATAAGGTGAAGCATCTGCTTCCTTCTTCAGGACAAAGTCCCAGCAGGAGGAATACAGCACTCATTTTTTGGAGGGCCTTAGATGAGGGTATTTTATCCTTTGGGTATATAAAAAGATCATTTCTCAGAGGGCACAGATAAAATTTCAAAACCAGCAGCACCAGCTTCTCAGACAACAATGAACATCCTCAGCTACCCCAGGCATTCTGAGTCTCTTACAGACTTACCTTTGCAAAGCCAGATAAAAATGGAGCTTCCAGACCTAAAACCTGCAGCTGAACAACTGAGAGGTTAAATATCAGTGTCTAGAGAAAGCAAAAGGCTTAACAGTGGTGGAGCACCTTACTCAATGCCCAAGTACATTGATAAGGGTACCAAAAAAAAATAAAAAGAAAACTAAGCAACATTACCAAGTGCTCTCCTGTTTAACAAATAGCAGGCAGGGAAAATTTCTCACACTTGTGCTCTCACCTTGCTAATTCCTTTATTTATTTTGTTCCTTTATGATCTCTGATACTCAGAAGTATTTTAGGCTTGATAATGTGGTGAGGCAAACATGACAAAAACTAGGAAGTTACAAGCTGATATTTGGAAGGATGGGTTAAATGCCCTAACCTTTCAGCCATGGCCTGGGTCTCTGTGGACACAAATGTTTCAGAATACCACACCACATGGAAATAGCAGCAGTCCTGAGAGAACAAGAGCTCAAAGAATGAGCTACCAAGAACATTCTGGGCCAGGATGGCAGCAAGAGCAAAGGAAACATGCTGGGATTTGCAGGGGGCATCCCCAGCCACAGGCTCAGCGAGCTGCTGCTGCCCAGACACACAAACAGAGGGTTTTTAATACAAACTCCATCACTCTGCTTTCTGCTTGCCCACAGCCTCAGTGATGTGTCAAGGGATTTGTTACCTGCTGTGTGTACAAAAGCAGCACCTGGGCCCCAGAGGAGCTGGAGTTCACTCCATGCTCAGCCAGCTTGGGGTGGGTGGGGTGTGACAGGGACTGCAGCCTCTGCTCCCCTTCTGCCACCAGCCCCACATCAGTGCTCAGCACCAGCGACCACAGGGCAAACATGGTGACCTGGAACAAAAAAACCCACCAGAAACCAACCTCAGAGACCATGCCAGGAGATAAAGGTGTTTCCAGCCACCACCAGTCTGACCTGGATCAGAAGCCACGACCCCGGTTCTCTGTGATGTGTGATCAATCAGGAGTCTGACACTCATCCCATCCACTCTTTATGACAGGTGATCCCACTCTGGAAAATTTGCACCTGGAAGGAGAGGTATGGTTGCCTCTCAATAAGTTAGATGCCCCCTCCTCACTTCCCCCATTCAGGTTTTTCTCTTTCTGGAATTTCTCAGGTGAAATCTCTCAGTTAAATGCTATATATTTTCTTAAATACAAAGGCATGGAGATACTCCACGGGCAAAAGTGGAATAAATGTGAATTCTGATTCAAAACTGATATTCATTGTAACTCATAAGAACTTATAAAAATCCCAGATATTTATATGATCATCTATTTTTATATGTTTAAATGAGCAGGAATCTCATCAGACACGACTGGAATTAATTTGTTGGTCTGAAGTGATACTTTTGATCACTGTAGCTTTAAGGAGTGTGTTTGCATTTCTGCCCAACTGAACACTTAAGAAAAACTGAAAAAAATGTTTCTTGCCATGCCAGTCTCACTAGAATGGGAGCTACAGTGATAAAATTTCCATTATGTTCAAAGTCATCAGCAATCAGTCAATGAGACAGCAGAACTGAGAACTGCACTTTAAACAACATATCTGGGTTATTTCTTTTTGCCTTTAATGCAGACTTGGTGCAAGAGAGGTAAGAAAAGAAGTGTGGTTTCAGCATCACAGACAAACCTGGCTTGGATCTGCAGAAATAAAAAAAATAAACATCTGGTCAATCAATTTTAAACTAAATAACCTTTTAAAAATTAATAACAGCACTTAGTAAATTATCATTCAAGTCTGATTATACTGTAACGTTCAAAATTGGGTGAATTTTTCTAAAATTGGGTGAATATTTGTGCATGAGTCATAAAAGCCCTGCAAATCACAGCCAGCTCCGGAAACAGTGACATAGCTACACCAGCATTTCGCCTCTGCCATAATGAGCTTTAATTATGTAATTATTTCACACTTCAAGTGATTTGCACATGTTGTGCGTGATCCTAGAAGCCATAAGTAGTAACATATGAGAAATGATAAGGCTCTGTCCCCAAAGCTAGATGTCTGCAAGCAGCAGGAACAACCGAAAATCCTTGGAAATCTTGTCAGAGCTGAAACATCATTTTCCTGCAGGATCATAACAACTCTTACCCAGTTCAATCTTGCACTTTTTGGATATTCTCTTTTAACAGGATGCACCCCTGCTGAGGCCTGAGCAAGATTAGTTCTCCACACTCAGATAGACTGAACTGCTCGGATTTAAATTGGTGTTACTGAAAGCTGGAAGTGTACAGACAGCAGAACATAATTTGAGGTTTAACAACTAATAGAAAACAAGGAGATGCTTCCTTTTGCATTAGGGATATTAAAGACTGAAGATTTACTGCACACACATACTCTCTGGAAATGATCAGTTATTCTACTTAGGTTAAAAAAACCTGCAATTGTCTCTTGCAAAACAAATCATTAGATTTGCATACAATCATACTGTGTAGCCACATGAAAATAAATTATATTTTCTGCTTGCATTTCTATTGCAGATTTAATTGATGTAACAGTGCAGAAAACTGAGACAAAATTTTATTTCTTCTGCCTTTTAATTACCATCTGCTAACATAAGATTACATTTCTTAAAGTGACTGGGTCTACCTGCCAGCTGAATTTTTCGCCTGATTTCCTCAAGCTCTGGCAGCTGCCTTCATTATTGGTGAAAATGGCATGGCAAAGCTAGCATGAAAAATGAGGCTAAGCACCTGTCACTTCATTTTTCTGCAAAGAAACAAAGAAAACACATGAAGCTCTCTGCTCTGCACCATCTATACTCAGCAACAATTTGCTGCAAATAGAATAAAGCATCAGTTTGTTCTTGCACAGAGGAAGAAGCATGGCATATAAAAGCACCTCTAGCAACCTACATATTTATGATAATCATGAAAGATAAATCTCTGAATAAACAGTGCAAGGAAATAAAACAAAGAAAGCGTGCTTCTATAAATAGAATCATCCCCTAAATACCAACTATTTGGTGATGAGAGCTTTACTACTGAACTTCACCTAACAAGCTACAGAGTCAAGCCTCTTCTTATTTCCTGCTACAGCACAAAGAGCCTCCTATTATAGCATGAATCAGCCAGGTACTAAGCACATTAAGCCCATGAGTAATCTCGCTGCAATCACAAGTGTTTGGATGCTTTAATATTTTCTAGAATTGAGCCCTTGATCCCTGTGAAAGATGGCTCAGAGTTGATGGGTTTCAAGCCAATGCCTGCTGGAAAATGCAACCATCACATCAGAACCAGCTGTTTGAACATCCTCTGAAACCTGTCAGCTTTTATGAGTGGGAGAATTCACCTGAAAGGAACCCAAGAATGGAAACTATGGAGGAGGGCAAAGAAAAAGGCATAAAAAGCACATTATAACAGCTTGCTTCTACTGAATTTCTGCTTCATCACAAAATAAGAATGGTTATGTCAGCTGCTCTTTTCTGAAAGCGAAACAACCAGTTCAGGATGCCTGAAGCAGTGCTGATGTAGTTAAACTAAAAACAGGGCTGGATCCCCTATTTCCCTCAAGCTCAGAGGGAACATTTTGGATAATTTGTACCAGGTCTTATCTACACCCTCCCCAAAGCACAAAGCTGCAGCGGGGGCTCTGATTGCCTGAGAGGAAAAAGAGCAAATCCATGAGATAATTCCTTTAAACAAGTGCAAAACCAAGGTGAAGGGGTATGGGTAGATTCTGCTGTGACTGAGTCACAACCTGGTTGTTCCAAAGTGTGGAATATCTAGCATCACTTGCCACCATTTTACCTCCACTAAAGTACACCAATTGTGAGCTGTGATGTCTCTTAAGAAATACACTGCACAACCAAAAGGAAAGTGTAACTGCAGAAAGTACTGAAGGAATGGGAATTTTCCTGCCAAGAGTTACCTCTGTGGTCTAGCAATACCAGGAACTAAATTGTGACACAAGATGTTGATGATCTTACTTGAAGATAATTTTCTGCCAGGCTGGATGCAGAGAACAGCGCTGCCTACTTTGCACAGTGACAGTTAAATCTTGCAAATCATAAAAATTAAAATAAAATATATAGACCTGATGCTTCTGCAGTTGTGTTTTCTGTTGTGTTTTTTTGTGAAGCTAAATCACCAACTTTGAACAAAAGTTTGAAGCTATAAAAGGTGTCCAAAATACTCACACTGTGAGATTCAGTTTTTATACAAAACTGAAGTTGTCCTGTTTTCCCTTGGAAATGAATATGCACATGTCCAAATATGGAATTTTTTTCCCTCTGCTTTGCCAAAAGAAAGATTTTTAGAAGGAAAAACCGTGAAGAGATCTGAAATTTCAGTCACCCTGGAATGAATAGAAGAGTTTATGGGGTAAATATATATTTTATTTCATCCATATTTATGGACTGATAATTGAAATTTTTTGCAAAGCAATCTTTGATGAAATTCACTTGAGCATCTAGTGGGAAGTGTGAGGAGCCTTATTGGTTTAATTCTTTTTAAAGACACTTCTAAATTTTGTGAGGCTGGGACTGAAATATCACCTCAATTATTAGTGGATTTGCAAAGAAATCCTTAGCAGAACATTTCAGCACTTACAGCAGTGAAGGGTTCAAATCAGGGTCAGATAACAACAATGCTACGTGGGCTGTTGTCATCACTTTTATTGCTGTCTCTTATAATTAGTGTGTTAAAATACGTGTTCTAATACTTGCAACAAAAAGAAAAAAAAATGCATCTGTTAGGAAGTGCCAGGCTGCAGTAATCTCACCCAGATCTGCAGTGATGTATAGAGCTGTGTCAGGCAGGGACCTTGACCATCACACATTCCTTGCAATGAAAGGCAGGATTTGGCCACTGCTTGGGGTGAGAAATTGAGAAATTGCAGATGTTGCAGGCAACAAAATCAGGAGTTCAGTAGGTGGCAGCCTTCCCTTGGAGTTGGTGTGGAACCAAGGCACCACGTGCTGTGAAACCCAGGGATGCTCTGGGAGGAAGAAGATGCTGGAGAGAGACTTTCACCACTCAAGGTCAAAGACCCCGAAGTATCTTTCCCAGAATATCAGTGGCAACCAAGAGCCCTGTTCAAGGTGCCCTTCTGGGGGTCACATCCCACAGAAGGGCACCTTGAACAGGAGTTGTCACTCTTGTCACTGCAGTAGGGGAAGGAATTGTGTGGTTTGTGCAGCCCAGTGCTGCAAATGGCCAAAAGGCTGAGATTCCTGAGGCACCTGCAGTTCGGGTTGTTCAAACCAGGACAACATCAGCACATGGCTCCTGCAGCACATCACCCAGACCAAAGCTCCAAGGCTCGCTAGATTAAAGCTTTGCTGAAAAGAAACATTTGTCACAGCTCTTCCTCATGGCTAAACACATCCCTGGGTGGATTCTTCAGCTTTTCCCTTTTGGCACTACTCGTGTTAGTTTTAATTATGAAAGGAAAATAAAATCAATATATTCTTAAAAACACCCTACCCCAATCTCTGAAAAAAAACATTCCACGTTATTTTAAAAATGTAGTAAATAAATAACACACTTTTCAGAAAGAAATACAAAAACATTTGGACTTGTGCCACCACATACAAGACTGAAGTGCACTTAGAAATGCACATGGATTTTTATCCTAATGTACAAGGTGCTCTCACACATTAAATAAGTTATAAACCATGGACCAAGTAACCACCTCCAGGCTTCTGCCATTCTTTTAGCCAATTTCAATATGGCAGCTTTTTATCTGTACTTACATTCAGAAAACCTCAATCTTCATGTATAAATCAAATAAGTTTATTGAACAGTCACTTAAGCCTTGATTCTTTAAAGAAATGTTAATAGAAGAAAAAAATATATATATAAAATGTGTACTTAATTTGAAGGAAAAATACTCACCTTTTCTTTGTGCTGCCTTACTTGAAGGTAAGCAAGTTCCTTTCTAAGGCATTAAAATTGCTTAAGAATTTGGTGTCAGAAGACCCCAAGTGTGGATCTCTATAAGACAAAGGAAAAAAATCACCAGACTTCTTCATCTTACGAGGCAGATCCTTTGAAAAACAAATAGTTACATTTTTGAAGCCATGAAAGACAATTCCTATCATCTACTCTGACTATCACATACCACAAGCCAAATATGCTCTCACAATTATTTCTGAATCAGGCCCATAGATTCAGACTGAACTTTGGCAGCTTCTTCATGAGGATACTCAGACTTTCTGGAGGAAAAATTTTCATCCCCCTATTTAGGACAGTCTATTTCTACCCCTGACATCGACATTAATTGCAGTCTTAACTACACTCTTCTATATTCTTCATGCCACAGAGCCCAATCTCCAACCTCTTGTTCACATGTCCACCCTGTTCCTTTTGCTAGGCTTTCATTATCCACTTCTAAACCATTTATTTTAAATGTACTGTACCCTAATACTGGCTGGGACTTACTGCAAAACTACAAGGCTCCAAAAATAGGAGATAGACTCTTCTCAATTATATAGAGCATTATTCTATACAACATTCTTAAGATCTCAGCAGAGAGATAATATGAGCAAAAGTGAATTTTTTATAGTTGGTTTTTTGCCTAGATCTGTGGTTCAATAAAGGAAAGACCTTAAGATAAACTCAGTACCAAAAACTACTGAAGGACTGACCCCACACACTTTAGTAGCTGACAGAACTCTTCCTTTCCCAACCCTAACATTAACCAAATTTTTGGCATTCCCTGACACTTTCTCCTGACTATGATCCCGTTTTTGTAGAGATACAGCTGAGATTCTGGGCTAGCAATGCAAGGGAATGGAAAGCCAAGATTTTGCTTTCCCCAGAGAATGGCCAGAGCATTCTTTGACTCATTTTCTGAAAGACAGCAGAGCCACCACGTGCTAGTTTGAAGTACATTGGAAGGTTTCCTGGCCCGATTTTCAGAGGGTACATCACCACTTTCTCTAACTAAGCCCCTAAATTGCAAAACCTGACCTAAAGCATTTCACTGAGGCACAGGGAGAATGCTGACAAACATTCTGACTAATATCAGGTGCAATCATTTTGGTTAGATAGGAAATGTTCCGATTTATTTGCAGAACGTGCTGAAAGTGCAGTGTGAATAACAAAAAGCTGAGTGGGTCTTTCAAGTCATTTGCTGTCCATATGCAACATCATTATCTAATATCAATCCAGTCTTTCCCAGAGAAATCAATATTAGGCTGTGTGCTAAGTTCATATTTTATTAACTACTCCATGGAGCAGAAAGTGCATGTGTTCAGTTAAGCTCCCCCACCCACTGTCATTTAAAGGTGATGAAATCTTTCAGGTCCAAAACCTTTCTCAACGTGCTGCAATTTTACACCAGCCACGACAAAGTTATTGATAAAAAGGGTAGAGGGAAGATGCAAAATAGCATCCTCTCAGATTACCTGGGCGATTTCAAACATGCCTTCTGTTTTCATAGCACGTGTGGAAAGGGAGCAGAAATCAGGACTTGTTTGTGCATTACCGGCCTGTGCTGTATGTGAAAGAATAAACTGTCTCAGGCATCACAGTTACAAAACTTTGACTGGCAAACTGCATTTAGCAGGCTGCTGGGAGGTCTGTGTAAACAATAATAATGATTTGTGTTGGGACTTATGTTAAGGGTCATTGCGGTTTCTTAGCCTAACGATGCTAAACAGCATGACTTTCTTATTAGCAGATAATATATTCACAATGTTTAATAACTAGTTATGTCGTGGTCCTATGACAAATTCATCACTGGGTATGAAACACCTCACAATTGTTGACTGTTTCCAGACAGCTCATTTATATAAAAGGATCTTTGGGAGTAAAGCAACTTCTGTGGTAATTCAGTTTTATAGCATGCTACACTGCATATTAAGATGCATATCAAAAAGTTGCAGGAAGCTGTACACAGATGCTCATGATTCTGCAAATCAGAGTGAGGTTACCTTCTAAACCAGGTCTTTCCAGAAGCTCAGTGAGAGTCAGCAAAGACCAACCAAATTCACTC
>VZTH01005045.1:0-12088 GCA_013397815.1 Aleadryas rufinucha
TGAAAAACACTTGGAGGACAAGGCAGTCATCAGGCACAGCCAGTGCGGCTTCACGAGGGGAGAGCCCTGCTTATCAAACCTGATTTCCTTTTATGACAAGGTAACCCCACTGGGGCAGCCTGGCCTCGAGTCCAGTCCAGTGGCCTTGAGTCCTGGGGGCAGCTCTGGGTACCACAATATGAGAAAGACATCAAACTGTTAGAGAGCGTCCAAAAGAGGACAACGAAGATGGTGAAGGGCCTTGAGGGGAAGGCGTGTGAGGAGCAGCTGAGGGTCTATTGGGCCTGGAGGAGATTGAGGGGACACCTCATGGCAGTCACAGCTTCCTCGTGAGGGGAGGAGGGAGGGAGGGCACACACCGATCTCCTCTCCATGGTGATCGGTGACAGGACCTAAGGGAACGACATGAAGTTGTGTCAGAGGAGGTTTAGGTTGGATAACTGGGAAAAAATTCTTCACCCAGACGTTAGTTGGGCACTGGGATTGGATCCACAGCACCAGCCAGACGCAGTTCAAGAGGTATTTGAACGATGCTCTTGGGCACACGGTGTGACTCTTGGGGACGATCTTGTGCAGGGCTGAGAGTTGGACTCGGTGATCCTCGTGGATCCCTTCCAACTCAGCGTGTTCTGGGATTCTCCTGGATTCTTGTAGCCAGTCTTAATAGAATCCTGGAATGGTTTGGTTTGGAAAAGCCCTGAAAGCTCATCTTGTTCCACCTCCCTGCCATGGGCAGGGGCACCTTCCACAAGACCAGGTTGCTCCAACCTGATCTTGAACGCTTCCAGGGATGGGACAGGTGAGCTGTGCTTTGGGTCTAAGGAATATAGAACGGATAGAGAGGTGGTTCATCATCTCTGGTGACTAGAACTGCTGATGGATGCCAGCTCCCGTGGGACTGTGGCCCACCGGCAAGGTCCCTGTCAGCTCCCTGGTGTGATCATGCCAGCCATGGCATTGTAGAGCTGAAAACCTCCGAGACGCTCAAAATTTTGACACAACAGGTAGGGTTTTGCTCGGTGGTCGCTCTGAGGAGTCCCCAGAGCCCTGTGGCTCACTCAAGGTGAGATCATCTCCTCCGAGTAATCAGTTCCAAACTCAGAAGCTCAGAGAAGAGATAACAACCTGCTTTGGGCTTTGTCACTCTCCCGAGGCTCCAAGGGTCCCCAGATCCCCAGATTCCATGGAAAAAGGTCTTTGCCGATGGCGGTATGTTTTTAAACTCACCTGAAGAGCACCTTAATGTCCACCTTGAAGGGCATCGTGAGGGAAGCAGGCAGAGTGCAGAGATGTAGGGGAGGATTATCCTGGAGAGCCACGAGCAAGGACAGCGCGTGCCGAGCCACCCATCTCCTGTCGTCTTCTCTTGCGAAGCTTCAATTTTCATCTCAGCTCCCACACCTGGAGGCTCCTGGGCTCATCATACCCTGGCCTTAGCACCAAATCCAGGTGACCTGCAGCAGGTGTGTGGTGAGGACACCCCGTCGGAACACTTGCTCCGGAGTCTTCTCCTCACCGACCACAGAGGACTCCCGGATGAGGACTGGAACCTTTCCTGTAAGGAACACTTAACAGTTCCTACCATTGCTGGTAATAAGGCACACACAAAAGGTGATTTTAAATTTCAATTTTCGCCTCAAAAGAAATCTTTTCAGGAGGAGATTGCTCCGCTTTGGGTGTTGCATGTTTTTGTTTGGAGACGCCAGGAACAGGGTAAAGAGCTGGGAAAATCTTTTAGAGCCAAACCAGCGCATCGGGAGGGAGGGGAGACTTCATGGTCAGGAAGTTTTGGATGCCACTGCTCTGGAAGTGTTCAAGGCCACGCTGGACGGGGCTTGGAGCAATCTGGTCTAGTGGAAGGTGTCCCTGCCCATGGCAAGGGGCTGGAATGAGATGGTGTTCAAGATCCCTTCCAACCCAAAACCTTCCAGGCTTCTATGGAGAAGACGGACAAAGCAGGTGGTTGGCAGGTGCCAGCACAAGGATGAATAATTAATTCTGTGCTGCCTTTTACAGCTTTTACCGGGTTTCTCCGTGTTTCGGGTTGTGCTGGGTGATTTCGAAGTCCCAGAGTCAACACACACAGGGGATTAAAGGCAGCACCAAAGTCAAGCTCCTCGGGGTCGTGTAACCTCCAGCTTCTCCTTACCTGTGCCGTGACTTCTGCCCAGCACTGTTGGATGAATCTGTGCCTAAACTCTCATTTTCGATCTTGTAGGATCGTCTCTGAGCAGATCCCACTGCAAAAGAGGGTTTTCCAGCTGGAAGAAACCTCCAGCAAGGAGTTCATGTGGACAACATGCTTTGAAGGAATGCCAGGAAGCAATTGCACCCGAGGACCCGGCGGCTCAGGTTGCCCAGTTCCTGCTTTTCCTGCTCGCCTACCTTGCCACCATCCTGGGGAACCTTGGGATGATTGCCTTGGTCAGAGTCAGCCCCCTGCTGCACTCCCCCACGTATGATTTCCTGGGCAACCTGGCTTTTGTGAACCTCTGCGCTTCCACCGTCGTCACCCCCGGGATGCTGCCTGGGGCGAGGAGGCAGCTCTGGATGTTCTCTGCTGTGGAATCAGACAGCAGAGGGTAAAATGATCTCTGTGGTCCCTTCCAAGCCAAAGCACCCCGTGATTCCATGGGATGATCAGCACCTATCCCAACTCCCGCAAACATCCTCCCACTGACCCAGATCCCTCCTCTTTTTGCTCCACATCAGGGATGTGCTGCTGAGTGCCACAGTCAGGGGATGCCTCAGCATTCCCTGGGGACGCCACTCGAGGCTAAACTTGTGGCCTCAGAGCCCTGAAATGACCGCTCAGCCCCAATTCCAGTCGGGAATGTCTCAAATACCACCCCTTACCCCTCCCTGCTCCCCCTCACAGCCCACCACTGGGACAGCTCACATGGAATGTGACTGACTTACTGCGTTTGGAATTCCTGGCTCAAAAGGCAGGTGTTGGAATATCCTCTCCTGGAAATATCCAGGACAACAGGAGGGCCCCTGTTCAGAGTCAGATGAACAATCCTGGACTGATTTTTCAAGGGATGCAGCCACTCCAAAGCTGTTCCTTGCCCTTGGGACAGGCAGGGAAAACATCCCCATCATGGATTTGTGACAGGAAAAACCTCCCAGCTCCAGGCTGGCTCCTCCCAAATGCAGGCCAGCACTCCAACAGGCTCTAAGGAATAAACAACAGGACAGACCATCTCAGGGTGCACACCACGAGCTGGGCACCACATTCCTCACTGGAACTGGGCTGTTCCCACATCTCTGTGACAGTTTGGAGCATCCCCATTTCCTCACTCTTCCATTCAGGAGAAAGAGACAACAGAGCCCTTACAACACCCAGCGTGCAATCCCAACAATCCAGGGCAAACCACCTCGCTCAGGGAAGAAATGCAATGCCCAGTTATGGAGAAAAACCAAAAAGCAGGATTGGAAACATTTCCAGGCATGGAGCCTCCCAGCTCTGGAAATGCAGCTCACAGGCTTCTTCCCTTGGAAACCCCAATCTTGCCCAGGACTGGGCTCAGGGAGAAAACCCTGCCTGTTCCACCAGCCTGGCACGGAGGGTATTCCATGGCCACCCCAGGAAGGTGTCCCTGACCATGGCAGGATGATGGAACAGGATGATCTGTAAGGTTCCTTCCCCTCCAGACTATTCCAGGAGTTTAAGGCTACTTAAACTCGATTTGAGCCACTTCTCAGTTTCCAACTCCTTCCCAAGCCTCATCCTCTGGGCTGCCTTTCCCAGACCGCGCTGGGAAGGGAAGCAGTGGCTCCTCCCCTAAACACACCCACTGCCAATTGCTGTGCCCTGCCCAAAACCCACAGGGTTTGGTGACACGAGGGGTTGATCCACTGTCTCAGTTTTCCATAATCCAGCACTTCAGGGACTCCAGAGTCAGACAATCAGGATCAATCCCAGGTTACAGGTACAGGCACAAAGCAGCTGCTGTGCTGGAAGGGGCAATTTTGGATGTTCCTCTCCCATCAGTTGGGAATTAGTGGTGCAGTGATGTGTTCCCATGGATTAATCCCCAACACTCACTGCCACGTGCTGCTGGAGCATCTCTCCAGGGAAAAAAGCTGTGATCATTCCAGAGGGTCTTCAGTGGGGTCCCCACTCAGTTTCCCAGGATGGATTGCAAAAGAACTTAAGTAATTCAGTGAAAGCTTCTAAAACAGGGACTTGTTTCTAAGTCTAAGGCAGCTCAAATCCAATGGCTTAGGATTTATTTAGGAATTTTTTAGGATTCCTAATAAAGTGCTGCATAAATGTGTCTTTGTATGGGAATCTTCCTTTAACCTGATTGCAGGGAACAGCTGCCTGGGATTTTAGTTAAAATTTACATCAGCCTGTGCCAAATCAGACAGAAAAAAAATACCCAGAAGCTCAAGGCTCACTGAGCTTGAAGCAAAAATAAAAAACAGCAGCTCAATTCCTGCATGGCCCAGACCTGACACTTGGGCTCACGTGGGAAATGGACAGGAAGCGGAGAGCAAAGTCCAATCCTACCTTCAAGCGATTCCCAAGGAGATGATGACCTTCCAGTGAAATCCTGGCTTGGGACAAGGCTCTCCTGCCTGGAAGGCAACGTGTCCTACCTGGATTTGTGCCTTCCCCAGCCTTTGGTGGCCGCTGTCTCCATCCTCCCACGCCTCCTCGTCTTCCTCCTCAGCAGGGTTGGCTTCCTCATCCTGCAGAACAAACAGGGACAGTCACCAGCCTGCTCATCCCAAACCTGGGAGCCTCTGGACGGTCACCCCTCTGCTGGGCCCCATCCCTGCTGCAAGGTTCATTCCTGTTCCTGGCTTGGCCTCTCCTTTTAACGGGATGTTAAACCACAAACGTTTGCTCGGCTGGGATTTGGGACATCAGAGACTCCCCCGAGGCAGCGGGCAAAGCTCCTGTCCCCACACCCTCTGCCTCCCAAAGCCCTGCTGGGGCTGGACAGAGCAAAGGCAACGCCTCAATTCCTGCTGGGAATTTCCTTCTGTGCCCATAAACCCAGAGAAATCGTGGCTACCCCATCCCTGGAAGTGTCCAAGGCCAGGCTGGATGGGGCTTGGAGCAGCCTGGGATAGTGGAAGGTGTCCTTGGGCTGAACTCAGCAGTTCCTGGGTTTTCCTGTGGCTGTGCTCGCATTGCTCTGGCCCGAACATTTTGAACACCACCCAGTTCCTGCCCAAACACCAAAAATCAGCATTTTCAATCATGTTCCATTTATTCCCCTTTCCCATTGTCACTTCTGTGACGTTCGTTATTGTCGCATCGAGAGAAATGATCAGGAGTGGAAATTTAAGAACTAAAGGACAGAAAAAATGGCTTTTGCGGCACATTATCCTTGAGAAATCAATTCTGGTTTTGGGGGGGGGAATAGAAGTCACCAAAGAGGACTTCAATTTCAAAGAGAGCAAGAGAGAAAACACTCGGAGGGGCCCACTGGGTCTGATACAGCCGAGAGAGACCTCGGCAGCTCCCGGAGTCTGAGGAATGAGGGTGATCCAAGGACCAGCACAGGATCCGAGCCCACCACGGCTCATCCTGGGAGGCTCTACAGGAGCCAAATCCCAGCTAAGGGCACTCCCCAAAACATCCTCCTTCAGGGACACGGGAGTGCCCGGTTTCCCAGGATGAGATTTCCCAGATCCCGACATCTCTGCACGGTTAATGGAAACCCGGAGCTCTCCAAAGCTGTGTCATCCCAAAGTGTGTTCGCTTCTGAAAGCCAGAACGTAAGGAAAACACCCGGGGAGCAACGGGAAGGAAAGCTGCTGGAACAGCTCTGATTTCACACGTGGATTTTATAATCCATCACATCCCGGCTGGGATTTTCCCTACCTCCACTACAGATTGCCGCACTTTTACCTCAGAACACCCATTCTCTCCCCTGCTCCCTAATTCAGATTTTACGCCCAAAACGTTCCCTTTATCCCCTACAGAATCCGCCTCACTTTAACCTCAGAACATTCATTCATTCCCTCGGACATTAACTCAGATTTTGCCCCCGGAATGTTCATTTTGTCCCCTACAGAATCCGCCTCACTTTAACCTCAGAATTCACCGAGATCACCCCATCCAACCTGGCCTTCGACACTTCCAGGGATGGGGCAGCCACAGCTTCTCTGGGAAACCTGTGCCAGCGCCTCACCACCCACCCAGGGAAGGATTTATTCCCAATATTCCCTCTAAACCTACCCAAAGGTGGGGTTTTGCTCCTCTTTGCTCCCAGGTCCGGCTGAAGCGCTTTTTGTACTCCCAGCTGCTCCCAGCTCCAGCTGGAGAGAGACACCAGGGCTTCTCCCACGTCACGCCCGCGTTCCCAGAGCTTTGCCCTGTGGGGGATTCACGGAGCCAGGGACAAAACAAGTCAGGGAATAACATCTTAACCCTCCAGGGAGCTCTCAGACCAAGCCAGGGGCAGCCAAGCCCTGAGGGGTCCCGGGGTCCTCCGCTGCCAAGTCAAGATAGGAAGATTGAAAAATTAACGGCAGCAGAAGGTGTTTTGTGAACAGTAACAGCTCAAAACCATTGCCTTTAGCTGTTTCATACATCCTAAAACTATCCCCAGGGGGAATTTATGACAATATCTCTATTATGGAACGGTTTGGGTTGGAAGGGACCTCATGGATCATCCCATTCCACCCTTTCCACCAGCCCAGGCTGCTCCAGGCCCTGTCCAGGCTGGCCTCGGACGCTCCCAGGGATGGGGCAGCCACAGCTTCTCTGGGAAATCCATCCCAGGGCCCCACTGCCCTTTCAGAGAAGAATTTCTTCCTAATACCCCATCTAACCCCACCTGAGGGATTTGGACAACCTGGAGCATCAGCTGAAAATGATCCTAAGACAAAGATAAAGTGCAGTTTAAAGCACAGTTCCCAAATGTTAGGAGAACTTCAAATATCCGCTATTTTCCACAGGCTCGGGAGCTGATGCTTGGAAAATAAAAGATCCAGGTGGGATCAGGCACACGATGGCATGGTTTTACTTGTTGCCTATTTCTCAGTTTTCTGAGCAAAAGAACAAGGCACTTGGCTACCCAAGGCTTACTGGAACATCAGGAAAATGTTATTTTACGTGGAATAAAAAGGAGATGACGTTCCCAGCGATGTCCAGTCGATGGTGGCGACGCACGGGAAACGCCGATGGATAGTTTTTAACCTTTTCCCCCCACTTCCAGTTCTCCATTTCATACCTTCAAAGCACTTTCAAGGCTCTTTAACATCCCTTGGGACTGACAGCAGAGCACCGTGGTGCTCTAAAGGAGCAAAAATAAGTTGTTCCTGTAAAAACAGGAATTAGTTTCATTCAGAAGTAGGTGAAACGCAACTTTTGACAAGGAAAGGGGGATTTTTTTGACAACCAAACCCAGGTTGATTTGTCATCCTTTCCAGAACCAAGTTTTCACCCAGAATATGGAGAAATGAGGGAGCTACAATTTCTGTCAGGAGTAACTTCTTGCCTAAAAAAGGGAATTTTAAATAATTATCACCCTCCATTTTTTTTTTTTAATTTCAGGTTGTTCAGGATTTTTCCTTGCCTTGTTTTGTTGTTTTTCAGTCCCTTCTCCCCACGGCCAAAGTGCAAATCTCCGGATACGAACTCCACTGATAATATCCCTGACTTTGTTTTTAGCAAACCACCGGGGGCATAAAGTGGAAAACTAATTAGGGCTTTGTTTGAAGGCTTTGAAAGGCAGGAATTGGGGGTGGAAAAAGGACAGGGCAAAGGTGGTTGGTTCAGCTGAGCCTGGAAATTTATCCTGGTTTCAAATAGGGAGCTATTTATTAATTCATTCATTGATTTGGCTTATGGGTGATGTCTCGTTATCTCCAAACTGCATTAAAACTGCAAATGAGTCCATTTAGGTGCTGTCCTTCCATCTTTCCTAGAAAGGGCTTTTCATGGGAGCTCCTGATGGAGCTCGTGGCTCCCTGATCCAGCCCAGAAATCACGGAAGTCTGGAATGTCTCCTTCATTAAACCCACATCAACTTTACAGAGGGGATCCTGACACCTTTCAGAAAATCCTGGAATGGTTTGGGATGGGAGGGACCTTAAGGATCATCCAGTTCCACCCTGCTGCCATGGGCAGGGACACCTCCCACTAGCCCAGGGTGCTCCAAGCCACATATCCATAAATAGATATGGATATAAATGTATAACTTGCCATCTTAGGGCCAGAGATCTCCCAGATACCCCTTCTGATCCAAAATTATAAATATGTATTAAAATCCAGCAGCAAATGTACATTATACCCTTTATTTATATATAAAATGCAAAACGTTCTTGGGTTAAATGTGTGCACCAACACCCTCCTGTTACTGGGTTCTCTTCTCCCTCACAAACCTCCACGAATCCCACTTCATTTCCAGCTGAAAACAAGGTATGGGTGAGAGAGCCCTGGCATGAGGGAGGGGAAAAAAGAGCCAGACAGAATTCCCTGTCCCTGATAACAAATCAGAATAAAAGGATTAAAGATAAAAATGCAATTCTCACCTCAGCAGAGGAGCATCGGGATCAGAAGGCCCATTGAGGAACCCTCTCCATCAGCAAAACACCCTTTAATAGAAACATTATTTCATTTTTACGGTGAATATAACTTCACTTCAGGCTCAGTGGGTGGGTTTACTCCAGGTGTCCACTGCAAACAGCTCAGGCTGTCCTAAGTACCTCTGGATGGATCCCTGGAGCAGCCAGCTGGGGTTACAGGAGGTGAGGGCTGATCCAAGCCTCCAGGTCATGAATGAACCCAAAAGGCTTCCAGGCTTCAGAACATCATCCAGAGTCCATGAAACCTTCTCATTCTGCTCCAGGTATTCCCAGGAATATCTCAGCTGCCCATGAAGTACAGTTTGGGATTTATCCATCTATCAGTGATCAATAACACTAAGCACATCCCCTGATATCTTAGGTGAAATTAAGAGGGATCAAGAGACTCCAGGTAGCCTGGAAGAGGATGTGCCATGTCCAAAGGAGATCCACGCAGGGTCACACAGAATCCTGGAGTGGTTTGGGTTGGAAGGGGCCTTAAAGACCACCCAAACGCTGATGTTTTGCTTGGGTGTTGCTCTGCAAGCAACACTACTTCAACATCGGTGTTGGAATTTGGTCAGTTTCTGCAGCGGAATTTCACCACCGATTCCCATCAGTCCCTGTTTTATTCCCGGTCTTCCAGGCACAACTTCAAACACTCCCTCTTTCCTCGAAATAATAAATAAAACCGGGAAATCCGGTTATTTCCGAAAGAAACTTTTGACACTTAGAAAAGAACAACCAAGAAGGCAAAACAACTTGTACAAGACGTGAAATAATTATCAGGTAATCCAGTATAAACCTTTGAACGGTTTATCACTAAATCCTTCCTCTGCCTTTGTGCATGTTCCAAGAAAAATGGCAATTTTCGCTTTCATGGCCGTTTCTGCTCTGTTTCTTTGGCCTTGACCCAAACCAGATCTATTTTATCTTTTTCCAGAACTCTTGCTGTACCCCATCACCGCTGACTTCCCCAAAAAACCTCATTTTTCCACCTTCCAGCTTGCTTTATAAATCAGAACCGGATTTATTCCAAGCCCCCTGATGTTCTCTGAGCCAAGACTCCAAACCACCAAGTGAGCTGGTGACGATGAGGCAGGTCCCAGGTTGACCTAAATTCTACATTGTTTTATTTATCAGCTATTAATTTTAATTATGAATCCTGCCTATCAAACTGTTTTATTAGATATCATTCGCCCTGGATAAAGTTCACATGGATAAATTCCTGTTCTATACCTTTTTATGAGCTCCAGAAGGCTGAAACACCCAAAAACCAAGTCAGTCCCTGGTCAGGGTTGGATCTGTGGTCAAGGCAAGGTGCAGGTTAAAGGAATCCAGAGATGTGCACGTGCTGCTAAACTGGCAACCAGGACTTCTCCGGGATAACTCCAGAGGGGAACGACCTCCTTGGGCTGAGCTTAAATAGACTTTGTGGGTCAAGGGTGTGGATGGAGCCCCCAGATGGGGTGATTAATGCAGATTAGTTCACTCTGGGACAATTAATCACTGCCTGAAAGCGCCCAGAGCCACCTGCTCAGGTGTGGATGTCGGGGCTGCAGGTACCTCGGCGTGGATGATCCCGTCCTTGAAGGAAAACTGGGCTGTCCGGTGTCCACAGAGGGACATCAGCAGCTCCAGGGCCGGAGCCAGAGGTGCTTCGTGTGACACTTGGGGACCCTCTGACTGTTGATGTCCAAAATGCAGAGGAATGTCCTCTGCATTTTGGATATCAGCATCTGAGCAGCGGGTCATCGCCGGTGCCGTGCGTCCGCGCGACGTGCTGGCTCATCCACGTGACGGGTTTGAGATCCCTGAAGCACAACGAGCCTCAGGATTCCCTTCTATCCCTCTTTTTTTTTTGGCTCTTTTCTTTGTTTATTTGCTCTGCCACGAGGAGCCCTGGGGGTTTCATCCCAGGAGAGCAGAGGGAAGGTATTTACAGCCCTGACACCCACGGGCTCGGCTGCCGGAGTCGGGGAAGGAGCCCATCCCTCTCCACATCAGCCTGGATGTTCTCTGCCGCTTTTGGGATAAACCCTTGGCTCCCACCGCCGCGGCGAGGGCCCGGGAAGAGCTGTAAATGCAAGAGAAAGAAGTTGGCTTCCTTCTTCATGTCCTCATCTCCTCTTTTTTGGGGCTGTGTTGGAAAACAGCCTCCCGAAAGTAGGACTTTTTGTAAGAAACGGGAGTGATGGCTTGGGCAAATCGGTTTTTCTTTTCCTCAGGCAGCTGAAGCAAGGTAAAGGGATTCATGGAAGTGTTAAGGATGAGTCTTGTTTAGTGAGAAAGAACTGTCAGCAGAATACAGCTGTTAACAAATCAGCCTTTGGAACTGGATTGTTTTAAAATTCATTCCCATTCCAAGTAAGTTTTATCTTAATCCCCGTGGTTTTTGGGTATTTCAGCCTGCCGGAGCTCAGAAAGGTATAAAACATGAATTTATCCATGTGGATTTTATCCAGTGTGAATGATATACAATGTAACAGTTTGATGGACTGGATTAATAATTAAAAGCCTGGGGAAAATGTTCTTAATGAGGTGTAATCTGGGATTTCACTGGGACTTTCTCCCGCTCCGAGTTTACGTTCTCTCCAACGAGATTCCTCCGAGGCGTCTTCTAAAACAAATTTCTTTCCAACCATAAGGGAATAACCGTCTGATTCTTTTCCTCATTCTGAATAATAAATCCATAATTTTACACATCCAGGCACGGAAAAACGAATTTGCCATTCGTGTTGCTTCGAGCTCCGTGTACTTTTCTAAGCACCTCAGCTGATGAGTAACAGAGTATGGGATTTATGTTGGGAAGATACGTGAAAAATACCGAAGTAGGGCAAGTAAAATGGTGATTGATTGGAGTTCAATACGGCCCAGAAGCGAAACTCTGGGTTTTACCATTCTGATGTGTTTCTTCCCTTTGCCTCAGCAGGTAGCACCCGGCCATGGGAGGGAACCACACGCAGCCCAACTTCATCCTCCTGGGAATTACAGACGCTCCCTGGGCGCAGGCCCCTCTTTTTGGGCTCTTCCTGTTGATTTACATCGTCACTCTGGTGGGGAATGTGGGGCTGATGGTCTTGGTGTGGGTGGCTCCCAGCCTCCACACGCCCATGTACTTCTTCCTCGCCCATTTCTCCCTGGCCGACGTCTGCTATTCCACCGTCATCTCCCCCAGGATGCTCACGGACCTGCTGTTCGGGGATAAAACCATTTCCTGGGCCGGCTGCGCGACGCAGCTGCACCTCTTCGCTCTCTTCGTCACGGCCGAGTGTCACCTGCTGGCCGCCATGGCCTACGACCGGCACGTGGCCGTCTGCCGCCCGCTGCTCTACGCCGCGGTCGTGTCCCCCCGCGCCTGCTGGCAGCTGGTGGCCTGGTCCTACCTCGCGGCCTCCCTCAGCGCCCTCGCCTACACCGGCTGCACGTTCGGGGGCTCCTTCTGCGGGCCCCGCCGCGTCGACCACTTCTTCTGCGACGCCGGCCCCGTGCTGAGGCTGGCGTGCTCCGACACGCGCGGCGCCGAGGCCGCCATCTCCGCCCTGGCCGCCGCCAA
>VZTH01005046.1:15152-30787 GCA_013397815.1 Aleadryas rufinucha
CTTATGCAGTGAAACATCAGAGCTCCTTTGATTAATTATTTAACAGTACAAAGGATGGAATAGCTGTCATTTTTTTACTAAAAAAAAAAATCTTGTAACAATTCAGATGCTCTTCTTATTTATATGCAAAGCCATGGAAAACATGAAAATGCAGCATTTTAAAATTTACTACTAAATTTAAAATATTTTGGCAGTCATATTTTTACTTTTGGCAGTCATATTTCAACTTCCTGACCTGTTTAGAAAATGAAAGAACTTCATACATAATTTTGAACTCTCTTCTATAGAAATTCGTTCCACTATTAAAGGGTCAATCTTTTAATTATATGAAAAGTGACGTTCACATTGCAGAGACAAATCAATTCTGTTAACACCTCTGAATACTAAAGATCTGGTTGCAGACCAACTCTACTTAATATTTAATTTAATATGGTGCAGTTTGAATTGGCTGCTATTGTGTCTGTGGGTTTTAGTTTAAAATTTGGGTTTGAACTGTTTGAAAGTCAAGTTAATCCAAGTTTCTTGATGGAAATTTTTATGATACCTCCCAGCCAATCAGTTTTTGTAGAACTTCCATCATGTGGGCTGTAGAATGGAATACATGTATGCTAAAAATGGTAAAAGCTATTCAATTTTACTTTCACCTGGAATGTGGAAGCCCATTCTCATGGCCCTTCTTTTCATCACCTGGAACCAAAAGTGAACCTGAGCCAGGCAGACCTAATGGGCAAGAGGTAGATCAGCTCTTTCAAAAGCAAACTCCTTCACCTTTTATCTCTCAGAGTATTGAGGGGGTTTGTTACATCTGGGGGGTTTTGTTTGTTTGTTTGTTTGTTTGTTTTGGAAGGGGTTGTGGGTTTGGTCAGTTTTTGTTCGGCTGATTTCTTTCATTTTTTTTTTGTTTTTTCCACCTCTGACGGAAGGTAGTGATTTGTTTGTTTCTTTTTTAAGTTTGGGGAACAGGAAAATATTTTCCCATCTAGCTCCAGGTCCAGTCAAGGCTTTCAGCAGAGTGTTAATCCCTTAAATCAGCCGTGGCTGGTGCTCCCTGCGCCCCGCGGTCGGTGCAAAGTGGATAAAGCCTCACGGGCTGTTTTGAAAGCCAAGAAAATACATCTGTGCCAGATCAAAGGCAGAGCTGAGTCCCAGGGTTGGAGCTGTCCTGCCAGGAGCCCAGGCTTGTTTTGACCAGAGGTCTATTTACTGAGCCCTGCAAGAGGGGTTCCAGGGTGTCCTTTTGACTAATAATAGATAATCTTTCCTATGTCCTGCAGAATGAAGATTAATAGACCTTTTAATTGCATTCAAGCGAGTGTATTGTGAGATTATTGCCTCAGAAGTGACAAGACATTCAGTCTAACAGGGAAAAGAAATCTTATTTCTTCCGTAAACCTGGAAAAATACTTTTGTAGCTAAAAAAGCCAAAGCTGTTTCCTACACTGTAGTGCACCCATTTCATATTTTTCTGCTGGTTATTAACAGTATATCACTGGGAAAAAAATCCCACCCTAACATTTCAGAGGGTAGCACACACACAATTTTTTTTTTTTTTAAAAAAGGAGTTTGCTGTTGTTTTCAAAGTCTAGTAACACAATTTTGACGTTTTTGGTTTATAGCTACAGCAGCGTAGCTGTATGAAACTGGTTATGCATAATAATCCCTTATCGACAGATGGGCAAAGTCATTCCTAGAAACAATGGCTGAGTGATGCTGTCTTGGCTGCATTTCCTACAAAAATAAGAGTTACGCACTCAGAGCTTTCAAACACAAGGAGAAACTTCCAGCCTTAACCCCACTTATCTTCTAGGCAGACTCAACTTTGCTTACAGGCAGGTTTTCGTTAGTGTTTCCACAGTTCAGTGGCTATATTAATTATTAGTCACTTTGCAGTATCTGGTGTGCAAGCTTATCTTCACTCTGCTCGTCGATCTGCAGCCCAGATACTCATACATTATTGAGACATTTTTATGTGCTGCAGAAAATATTTGCAAAGTTATTAATTACCTGAGGGAAAAAAAAAAACAACCCACAACCAGGTAAGAAACGAACTTCCATATTACCACCATTACTTTTCATTTTAAAATCAAAATGAGCTGCTCATGTGTAGATGAGCCTGTTCATGATCCCAACAGTTTTTACAAAGATATTTATCAGTCCTGCAGTAAAAGGTGTTGTATCATCCTCTCTACTGAAAGCCAAGCAGAAGTTGTGATGTTTCATTTCTGGGGAAGGATTTTTGTCTTCCCAGGCGTTGCATCACCAGCCTTTGATTCCCGTTTAAAACCCATAATGCGCCAAAAACCCAAGACAAATGGCAGCAAAGACACCTATATTTCTCCTGGCTGCCTTCTGAAGTGTTGCTATGAAATGTTACCATCCGCAGTCTTCACATTTCTATCAAGTGCCATTCCAAAATTTATGGGTAAATACACCCTTCCTTCCTCTGCTTACGTTCCAAATTTCCTTCTCTGTATTTTGGCCGGTATTTTGCTGCTGTTTTATCCACTCCAGCACCTGAGATTCCCAGTAAAGCTCTTTAACAGAAAACTAAGCAATCTCCACTGGAACAGAGCACTGGCGCGCAGGAAATCTTCCTGATACATTTCCTTATCAACCTGAGATATATTTCAGTAAAATAAAGAGAGGCAGCAGAACTCCGGCCTTGCTCTTCTCTATATCTGAAGAGAGTGGAACAATCCTATCTCCTCAACATGATTTGGTCTTTACTTATAAATTAGAGGAAAAACAAACAGAAATGCAAACAGTCAATATTTTAATTTTTTTTAACTGTGTAATTGTTCTTTTCTGTGTTATATTTTCATTTCTAGTCATAGCCAACAAATGTGATCGAAAGTTCTCAATATCATTATTGCAAGTACAGGAAGAACTACTGTAGATTATGTCTTCCAGAAATAAAGCTTCTTCTTATTATCACACAGGACAATGACATTTTTGCAATTTTTTGCCTTTTTTTGGCTATTATAGAAAGAACTGAATGTAAATTAAATGTCTTTTTCTCATTTCCTTGTCTATTTCAGTCCATAAGTAGGTGCTGGGATCAGTGGCTTGCACTGCACAGTCACTGCTGGCAGTAGTGTTCAGCCCAAGGGTTTCACAGAAAAGCAGCACAACACACAGTCAGCGTGATGTGCCATCATCATATTCATATTTCCATTCTCTCTGCTCTATTTTAGTGGCTGAGTTTTGCTCTGCCCTTGGCTTTCCCACAAGAACTCCGTCTGCTTGACCTAACACAGGACAGTGCCCCAGATTTTATCAGCTCTTGGAGAGCACTAATGCAGCTCAAAGGCTTCTCCGAGCTCCACCAGATGTCTAAGCCTGCTTAATCACTGGTAATTTAATGGGCTATTTTTAAATCTCCTGGCATCCTCAAGGGCTGAAGGGCCCTGAATGCTCCACAGCAGAGAGACAGACGTTTTATTGGTGGTTTCTTGGCTGTTGGTAGCCGATGCAGCCAAATGTGTCATTCCTGCAAAAAATCCTCTAACCACGATTACAGAGAGAATATCCCGTGCACAGATGTGAGATACCCAGTGGTGGGAGAAAAGGTTACATATCCAATCACCACTGATGTTATCATTTCAAAAATCTGAGTTTTCTTTTACTTCAGACCTTAAAATACCCGGTATTACCACTTCCCTTGCGAGTACTCCCTGATGAGCTGTGAGAGTTATCCAGACTCGTGGAACTCATTCTGGTTTGCAGGATCAGGAGTAAAACATTATTACCATGTGTGTGCTGTGGGCAGGATTTACCAGGGTGCTGATACAGCCACAGCACATCATCTGCCTTAAAGGTCCCAGAGGAAATGGGTAACAAACTCCCTCTGGCGCTTTTGAAAATCCACCTCTTAAGGCTAAAATTTTCTTCTTCGAATTTTTTTTATTTTTTTTTTTGTTTTTTTTTGGTTTTTTTAATATTTTACTTTTGAAATATCAATGAAATGAGATTACTCATGGCTTGGTAAAGTGGGGTTATGAAAAGCTGGTCTGTAAGAAATAGATACTGCTCTGAAAATGGCCAAGCAGTTGATCATATACACCTGTTTTATGAGAATTTTTGCTAAAATGTTGAAAAAAATGCTATAGTAATTTAGCTGGGTTTTTTTTCCTCCTTTTCCAGTAACATCTACATAACAGGGATTATTAAGTATGTAAATATATTAAGGAAGTGTTCGCACCATCTCTATATTTTAAGAAGTAGCTGCAACTTAAGAAGTTGCTTGTGGCAATAAGGTAACTTTTCAGCCTGGTTGTGTGCTTCATTCCAAAATTTTCAGCATAACGTCCTGAGAGGTATTTTTGATGGCCCATGGAGATTTCAAACAGTGGGCTTCACCCTCCAATTTATCACTTTTAAATTGTACTGGAGACAGCTGAGGGTACATGGAATTCTTCCTAACCTGTTTCTTTAGTGCAGTTACTGCAGCCATAAAGTCATTCGGAGGGAAAAGCAATTAAAAGCAATAAGAAAATAAGACCAGTATTTATTATCTTAGCCTAGAGGGCTACAGGCTTTAAAAATATAGTGACAGTGTTAAAATCATGTTGAAGGTCTAAGCTTAAATGAAAAAGAAGACAGCAAAAAAAATTCAAAATTCCACATTTTTAAAGGTGAAAGAGTGACATTCCACATTTATTTCATTTGAAAACAACCCATCTCCACCTGGGTTTGAGAAGAAGCTTAATTTTAAACATATGACAGCTGATACAGCTAATACATATCCAATTAAATGAAAACATATTTTATTTTTTATTGTATTTTATTTCATTTTATTTTACCTAGAAAGCATGAAAATTACAAAAGCTGAGCGTAGGAATAGCTACAGAGGGAACAGAAACGTAATGTCTGTATAAGGACAGGACTAAACTGAACATTTTAAATACCCCTGAAGTGATGGACAGCTGGAGGTCAGGTGAGCCATTTCACCGTTATCCTGACTGTGAAACAGAGCCTGGCACTCCCTGGATCCTGAGGGCTCTTTCTCCTCCTTTAACACCGCGAGGTTGATGAGGAGTGTGTTATTTTTGAAGACACTCTTCACTTTTCATGCACTGGTTCACATGATGGGCCATCCTCACAAAGCATGGATTCCCTTCAGATTAAATTAAGCCAAAAGACATGCTGCACAAGTTGGTCCAGGGTGTGTGGATGTGGAAGCCTTGCAGCACAGCTGTGCAGACACCCTGCTCTGTGCTGTCAGTTTTGCAGCTCCCCAATGATCTGTCAGTGTGAATGCAGCCCAGCTGTGCCTGGTTTCCCAGTCCCTGGCATTTTGGGCAGCACAGCTGGGTTTTGCCATGTGCTGGAGAACCAGAGAATGGTGGAGGTTACAAGGAACCTCTGGTGATTGTCCCATGGACTGCACACCGACACAGAGTTCCTACTGCACACCGGTAGGAACGTTAGAAACGTTTCACGCTCACGTGTATTTACCTTTGTGCTTCCCCCAAATTAATTCTCCTCCAAACCACACTGAATAGTCTGTAACATCTGAAACAAGGTGGGAAAAGGGAAGAGGGAATAGTTATAGCCCAAGAGAGTTCTTTCAGATGCAAGATGCTAAACTGTCTTTTTGATCAGCTGCTTGTAGAAATGTACATTAACTGTAGACCATGGTTCTTCTTGTAACCAGCTAATGATCCTATCAGTTGCAGACTAATTGCCTCTACCTCCTTCTAAATTCTGCTGCACTGAAAAAGCCAGAGTCACATTCTAATCCTGTTAATCACATTCAGCTTTGAAGGGTGCATACTGGTTGTGTGTTAATTCAGCTTCTCTCCCTGGTAATTTGTTTGATTGCCTGTTACTTGCAAACTGCACTAACTGTATAAAAGTGTTCTGTGTCCTCATGGGAAGTTATGACTTTCATTTAAGCTACTTTAGTGCAGATGTTTTACCTAGAAAGTGGTGTAAATTCTCCTCACCTTTCTGCTCTGAAGTAGTTTCAATACAAAGAACAGAAAGCAAGGTAGAAGGTAAAGAGGCTACAAAGTAAAAGCTGTATTTCTTTAATTCAAATAATGATCTTTATTGCCTGAAGACTTCTCATCTGCTTATGAATAAATAAGTAAATAAGATGCTAAAATATGAGATGGAAATGCTGCTGCTATATCCTTTATTCTTTGCCTTCATCTCCAGCACTATTTGTCTGTATTGCCAAGACCTAGAAGAGAGTCTATTTATTCATTACTTCTTTTTGCACATATTTTTAAAATAAATACACACACACATATTCTACGCAGTCCTATATAAGTCTTACTGAAAAAAACCTGAGCATATGCCAAATTGCCTTTCAGCTTCCCACATCATTTTCTGAACAAGAGTGCAAGACCACTGGATACGTCCTATAAGCACAAAACAATCATTACTAGGACATTTTTATTAACACTGGATCTATGTGATAATAAAGATTTATTGTGATTCTACCTTTGGAATCCCCTGAATCTTAATGAGATTTTTTTTTTTTTCTCCCTGTTCTGAATTTCAGTGAGGAGTACTCTGAATGTCAGGGCCATGTTAAATATTTGTGAAATCCTCTCAGCTCACTTTCAACATTTTAAAAATAAACAACTGGTTTTGTGGAGGCATTTTTTCAAGTTAACAGGAGAGACATTGACTTTTAGTAGAAGAAGCATTCTCTGCTAAAAAGAGGTTACACTTGTAAAATGCTAATGTCAAAATTATTTATAAAGAGAATCTAAGGTTGACTCTGAAATGTTTAGTTCAAAAGCTGCCTGAAAGTGTGGACCAATTAGTGATTCCTTACCAGATCAGTCTTTTTTAGAAAAACAGACTATTCATTTAGACTCCAAAATACTTGAAAGCAAGGTCTGGAGACCTGGTGTTTATTATTTCATGAAAGAATTTTAATAATTAACAGTGCTCATTTCCCGGAGGCCCACTTAGGCTGTGGAACCCAACTCCCCTGCACTCCTGACAGAAAAGTCCCTTCAAGCCATCCATGAAATCTTCCAAAGCAGGCTCCTGCTCTGACTGGTCCCTGATTGAGTCCTTCTCTCTCTCCATCGAACAAAGAGAACTCAAAAAGATTTTTACCTCCCAGGAACACTTCAAATTCTGGGCTGCCCCAACATTGCTACTGGCAGTAAATGATGGCAATAAATTAGCACATTCTGGTAAAACCAAAATTCTTGAACCATCTACAGACATTGACATTTTCCCCTTACTGTGTTGATGTCTCAGTATTGAATATTTGAATTTGTTCCTTTCCTTAAAAGGATTTACTACCCATTATTTGCTACTATTTGCTCCAGTGTTGGGATCTCCACGCTTCCTTTGGCTGATTGCTCTTAGCAGTCAATTTTTTCTCTTCTACTCTTATAAATGTATTCTTACACTTTTCTGTCCTTTCTTCTTTATAGAGTCATAGAATCACAGAATGGTTTGGGTTGGAAGGGAGCTTAAAGCCCATCCAGTGCCACCCCTGCCATGGCAGGGACACCTTCCACTGTCCCAGGCTGCTCCAAGCCCCAGTGTCCAACCTGGCCTGGGACACAAGTCCAAACCCCAATGTCCATCTTTCTCCGTCTTGGACCGGCTGACTTCTCCAGCTCGTTTGTTTTTGTTTCTCTCCTCGTGATTAATTTCTTATGTTCCACAGCACATCTGTTCTTCTGCCCAGCCCCACATTACATTCAACATGAGTTTGCTCAGGGGGCCTCATCTTCCCAAAAATCCAGCACTGGATCTTCAGCTTTTGATTGGCCAGAGAGTCTTTATTTCTTCACTTTCTAATTTTTCTTTTTTTTTCTGTAAAAACATATCAATCATCAGCTTGTGGAGTTTAGCACTCCTCTCACTTTACTGTAATATTTTTACTCTTAGCCTCTCTTGCCTGATTTAATGGAAAATATTAAAAATGCCAACTGCTTCACAGACATTTATTGTTTGAAATAAATCTACCTTTTTTATTTCTTTTTTACTGGCTCACCACATTGCTGGAGGACACAGAATGAAATCTCAGTTATACTCTCAAATTTCAAGAAAATATCCGTTTTGATAGAGAGTTCAACTCCTTCATTCTGCCTCTGAAATTACATTATTAGGTCAATTTACTTCTGTTATTGCATTCTCCTTCTTGATCATTTTAATCCAAGACATCTGGCCCAAATCTGTTACATTCAGTGTTGGGTTCTGGTTCAAAAAGAACTGATCACAGACATGCTGACTCACATGGAAACCACTTGAAAGCTCAGATTTTATTAGGCTTTAAGACTCCTGCCTTGCATTTTTTAAAAGTATTGTACTAAGATTACAAAATAAAGAACTAAAAAAAAAAATATTCAAGAAATGAGAAAGTTGGAGCTTTTGAGGTAAGAAAAGAAGGAAAGGCATAAAATGAGAAGGAATTTCAGGAGGATAAGAAGTATGATAGCAAATGTTTTAAGAGACTTGGGGAATCAGCCTTGTATTCTGATTATTAGGAGCACATGGGAACACTTTTTGGCTACAGATCATTCCCAGTGTAGACTAGCTGGGATGTTTTTGGGGCCGTGTATGACACTCAGCACAACGGAGAAAGGTGTGAGATTATTCCACGTTGTGCCATTAGGTGGTATCAACAATAAGTAAAAAAAAAAAAAAAAAAGGAAAATAAAGGTAAATTGATTAACTTAAAGCTTGGAGAAGTAAAATTACTATTAGCACACAGTGGGAGCACCACAGTGGGAGCTGCACCATTTTGCTTTGGTGTGTTGCAAAACCAGAGTGAAAACAGAAACTGTTCTAAATATATTCTCCTCTATTTTATTTATTTATTCATTTTTGTTTGGGGTTTTTTTGTTTGGTTGGTTGGGGTTTTTTATAATTTTAAACTGTTCCATTTAGGTTGACCTGCTCATCCCTACAAAGATCACTGGGATCATCACCCAAGGAGCTAAAGATTTTGGCCACGTTCAGTTTGTGGGGTCCTACAAGCTCGCCTACAGCAACGATGGGGAGCACTGGAAAATATACCAGGATGAAAAGCAGAAGAAGGACAAGGTAAAGCAAAGAGAAAAATCAGTGTTTTGGTTGTGGTAACACCACCAGTGGAAGTCTGCAGATTATTTCACGGGGTTCCACATGCATGGGATCCCACAGATCGGAGCCAGGGTGGATAAAAGAGTCAAATAACACGACGACATTCACAGTGCAGTAACATCACATCCATCAGTGCCAGACACCTGATTTAATGCTATTAAATAGGTGGAATAAAACTTCACAGTTCTCCTTTAATCTGAACTATTTCTTCATTTAACCCTAGAGTAGAAGGTACATAAATAGCAGTGTATTTGTAAATTCAAAAAAAGCATTTCAGTGCATTTTTTGGTAAGTATGGACTATTTTCAGTGATTTCCTGTGAAGAACACCCTCGTTACCCAGCCATTTTGGACAGATTTCCTTTTTCTGGAAATTAATGGCTAGGGTTTCAAATACCCAGTGAAAATATTATTTTTATTACGCTATAAAATGAATACGAAACATTAAAAGAAAAGTTTCACAACTTCCTCTGCAAATGTTTAATGAGAGGCATAGGGAAAGTATAGGTTGGCTGATTGATTTACCTGGAAGCATTTAACTTTTCTCTCATTATTCATTATAAATTTCCTTTAAACTGTATAACACTTTTATACTGCAAATACCTGAATTTCATAATAACATCTGTTAAGAAAAATATTACAGCATATGCATCGCTTAGGGAAATGTTAAGCAAGATGACAAAATGTGAATTATATATTAAATGTCTTAGTGGGGTTATGTCTGATTGAAACAAAAGATGAATTTATTGAAATACCAGATGGCTGATGCGTCTGATAACATCTCAAATCTGGGTATTCAGGGTGATAAAAGCTCAGAGTTCTACTTACATTTCTTAGTATAAATAAAAATTCTTTGGAGAAAAAACCAGCATATTCTTCACATAAGTCAATTAAATTAATTTTCTTTCAAACGGTGAGGAAACTTTTGATGTGCATTGACGTTTTGTATGAGTACAGGGAGACCTAATGAGGGGTTAGACAACTGCATCTCCAACACTGCACTGATTTTAAATGATTGATTAAATGCCATTGATTAGGGGAACGTGTCCTAAATTACTGGATTAAGTACGTGCTTGGCTGAATGTCTGGTCCTGCTGCCCAGAGATGACACTGTGAAATCCCACTCCTGAAACCCAAATGTCAGCTGACTGTGGCTTTAACCCCAACTGAGATGGTTTTTTTTCTAAAGGATTTTAGATTTCTGTTGGTTTAGCCACCTGACTCTGGAGGTTCTGACGCCAGTGATTATGGATTTGTCTGTTCTAACCAGTTGTCAGACAAAAAATGGGAACAAACAACTCACCTTTCGCAGGCATACCACAAATGCATTCAATTTAAGTGACAGATAGTGGCTTCAGTACTTTGTGCACATCCTATTTTAAATCCCTGGCATTCAAAAAAAAAAAATTTGAAAAGTTCTGCCGTGAAAGAAATGTCTTCTCCAAGCCAAACTTGTGCTGTGAGCTATTGCATTCGTTTTATTGTACAGGAGAACGTGGGTTAGAATCCCTGGTGATAACACACTCACAGCAAATCTAAAAGAAAATGCACTCTGACTCAAAGTCCTCTTCCAGTCTACACTTGTCAGTACCATTGGCCAAAGCAATTAAATTGGTTTTTTGCTTTCTTCATCAGATGTACTGTTAATTGCTACACACATATTCCATTAGGAACGATGGAGAACTCTTAATCATTGTCTCATTTAAACACATCACACCTCGTATTAATTAACATCCCTGAGAATAAAATAGATGCATATTATTATGATTCTTTAACAAATCAAGACCAATTAAAAGCACAGTAAGATCAAATGCACTTCACTGGAAATTATAAGTTAGGATTTCTGAATCTAAATTTGTACAAAATAAACGCACAAGTTTGCTTGACTTGAGTCTAGACCTCAGCCTTTGATACACAAACATCAAACTAAAATATCTGTTGGGTTTGGACTTGGGGTGTTTTTTTCTATATCACAAACATCCAGAAATGTTAAAAGTCTGATGACAGAGTCTGACTTTGCAGAAGTCAGTGAACCTGGCAACATTTTATAGGAGGTAGGACTGGAAAGGGTCTCAAGACAGCACTTAGGCAGGCACCTTGTGGCTTACAAAGGCACTGTGTACCTCCTCCCATACCCTAAATAAAATAAAATGGGATTCAGGAACCCCCAAGCCCCTTCCTGTCTCCTTGGAGTAGGTGCAGACAGTTAAATTTCAGAGCTGAGGCTTAATTAATTCTCGTGTCCTTTGCCTCAGACAAGGCTGTGCCATCTTCCATCAGATTATTATTTAATATGTTCAAAGAAACAGATAGTGATGAAAATTCTGCAGTATAAACAGTCAGCTCCAGTGTTTAAATATCCTCTAAGGTGGAAAGGTGGCTTATCCCCCTTGCTGCAGTACACCCACCCCGTCCTCAGAGGACACAAAAAGCTGATTTTATCTTCCTTTTTTCTTTTTGTTTTCATTGGAGTACTTTAACCTATTTCTTCTCAAGTTTCCATCTTCCATTTCATTACTGAGAATACATAAATTTCTTCAGCCAGAGGAGTGGAGTGTCACCCAGGAAACCCTTTTTGACACCAAAGCCTCCCTCACTACTCCAGCTGGGTGGATGCAGTGTGCTCTCATGGGATTTGCCCACTGGATAGAAACCCTGGCCTGCGTGCGCTGGGACAGAAATATAAATTAAAATGAACTCACAAGGAGAAAAAGCAGTGCTGTGCCCCATCCATGAGGAGCAGGAGAGGAACAGCACCATTGGTCCTGTCTGATATAACCAGCTTTGCACAGGATCCACTACAATTTATTTTTCTTAAGGTAAGGTATAAGATTTGCTCCCAAGTGCAAGAGCACTGTGAAATAAACCAAGTTTTCACAACAAACTTCTGTGAGATGTTACATGTGTTTTCAGGAGATACAGAAGGGAGATTAAAGGTAAATACCAACAACTGTCAACAGCAGCAAGCATAAATTTTTCATATTTTACCCTCATCAGTTCTGTTTATTAACTGAACATCTTGATTTATTCTATGAAGGATAGAACACATAGATTTCTTGTTTCTCCTGCAGGTGATTTAGTCATCCTATACTCATCCTGTGATCCTTGTTCAACCATCAAAAAAGTTCAGGAGAAAGGCGGCTCCAAAACATTTAGGGGAGAGGAAGACAGGATGAAAGAAAAAAATAACTTTTAAAGTCACAGACATAAAAATTATGGAGATGTTGCTGGTAATAATGATTTGTGGGTGAATGTTGTGACATTATAATGCATTTAGGCAAGAGTTGAGAACTTAATCCCATCTGGGGCTCAGCATCTCACTGTTGATCTGTTTACACAATGAGTCCTAACATGCCAGCAGATCTCACTGAATTCCTAGGGCTATTCACTTATCCCTCTTCATCATTTTTTGAGGTTCATTCACAAAGGAGAAAACGACTGGTCTCTTGTATTGTGTTATATACAATAAATTATACTTTATTTATATATTTGTGCAAATACATAAAATATTGTATCTTGCACACTGTGTGCAGCCTGTAAATTGGGTCAATCCTTAACAAAGTAGAGGTTTAGAGGAGAAGGAAATAGGGTGTTCAGTTTTTGCACCACTTCAAATGGAAAAGCTGTTCCAAGAGCAGTGTCTCCTGCAGCTCCTGCTTGGCTTCTGCTATTTTAATGGCCACTCATTTCATTTCACATCTGTGCTGAATTCCTGTGAGTGCAGACTAAAAGTAACAGGAGGTAAAATGAAAGGGAAAAAAAAAAAAAAAAGGCATGTCTTTAGAAAATGGAGCCTTTCTCATTCATTTAAAATAGTTTGAATGAGTTGCCCGGAAAAATATGAGAGCTTTGCCCATTGCCTTCAAGAAGCAAAATAAATTACATTGCAGGCTGGCACATAAGAAGGAAATATATTTCCGAAACAGGACCAGAGCTAATAGCTATCTTGTTTTTCTCAGCTAGAGGTCAGTAGCTCACTGTGCCTCCAAAGCTGAGGACGTCCAAACCAAATCTGACCTTTTTCTTTTCCTTTTTTTTTTCTTTTTTTTTTTAAATCACATTCCACATGTGATTTATAAATTGCACACACTGCTGTAGGTAACTCAAGGCCAGCTGCAGTGTCAAATGGCATTTCAGAGGCCGGTTTTTTACAGGAAGATGAGAACATTTGAAAGTAGCCAAAAGGAGTCTGGCAGTCTGAGGCACTGCCAGTCATCATCAGCCATCAGCAGTGCAATTAACTGCAGGTAGACAACATCCAGTATGCAAATTGCCACTGCGTTTGTGCACAAAATGATGAACTAGTTGCAATTTATGCATTTCTGAGTGTACAGTCTATTGCCAGGGTGAGACCAGACAGGAACCTACTTTTTACAGAAAAGTTATATCATGTCAGGTTAAAAACTCTTCTGATAGATTCACTGCTGGTTTTATCTGATGGTATTTAATTATTATAATATCTGGTTTACACTGATGATAGATTCAATTCCTACATATAATCTACATACTCAGCACAGGTAATGCTTTTTTTTGGAGTAATATTACTTACATTATTACTAGTGAATACTATTACTTGCAAAAATAATTGTAATTTCTAATCTAAGCGACTTTATTATCAGCACTGGTTTAAATTATGAGTGACTTCTACTACTTTGAGCTGAATTATCAAGATTTGTGTCAGATGAAGGTCTAGATATGCTCATTACAGGTGTGCCCTCAGCACACACATTTCTCCCTCATACCAAAATCTGGAGGGTGTGGACAAGATGGGCAAAAGATAAAATGCTCAAATTAACAACCTACCTTGAATTTCTGTAAGCATTTCTGGAGGGAGGTTGGTCTTCAAAATATTTCTCTTTTTGGCTTTGAACCTCCTATAAACCTTTCACAGTGGACTAAACTCCCATTTTTGTAGCATCAACGCGTAGATCAGATGGGAAAGGTGGTATGAGAATGTGAGAGTATGTTTCATAAGTTTAAAAGTTTTATATCCCTCTATCTATCTATTCTGAACCTGAAGAAATAATAAAGGCTGTGTGATAGGTATTCATGGATATGATATTTATGCACTTTATGTATAGTAACTGAGAGAAAAAATGTCTTTTTCTCCTCTTATTCACTCCAAAAAGCCAGGTGCCCACATGCATGTGCCACCTTTATTTTTCTGAATATTGAAATGTTCTGCACTGAAGCAAACTGCAGGCCTGACTGGATATTCTTTATGAAACATTCTTCCTCTAATATGAGCAGGATTAACTGCTCCATGAAATAACATTTTTAAAATATTCTGCTCGGTGTGAAAAATGTCATTAGGGTACAGCAGACAGCATTCCTTTCCCCAAGCTGCTAATCTTCAGGTATTTCTCCTAAATTATTCTGTCTTAAAACCTAGGACAGTTTTCTTTTTAAAACTCTAATCAACTTACATTGTCGTCATCTGGATTTTTTGCTAATGCTAAAAAACGCTTTGTTTATGTTGAAAAATCTCTGTGAATGCTTGAGGTCAAGACATTCAAATTGCTTGCTGGACACAAGTATAAACAAGAATTGTTTGTATTTCAGAAATCTTTTCGGCAGAGAATATCAGTACCTATTTTCCGGGCTTTCACTTTTTTTTCCATAAAATAATTATGAATTAAGTTATCATATTTAAAAGTACAGCAGCAGGAATTTTCTGGCTTTTTCTTTTAACAGCAGCTGCAAGAGACTGAGCTACAGGGGAGCTACACAGAGGGTGTGGAGGGTCTGCATGTGTAAAATTGCTAGAGCTGCTGAGTAAATATTCCAGCAAGTTACACTTTTTGAGTATTCAGACTGACATAAATAGATACAGGCAGTGCAAAATCTGTAACATTCTACAGCAGGGTCCTCAAAAAGCAGGAGCTTTTCGGTCCACTTGTACCAAACAAAGCCCCCTCACCTTGTAATGTGGCAGCCACTGCTTTTGGGGAGGGTGAAGCTCAGTCCAAAGGAAGGAGCATCCTGTAGCAGATGACCAGAAAACTGCAAAAGTGGAGCTGTTATTTTTCCCTACTGCCCTTTTCCAGCTCTGCCTCTTCTTTTTCCTGTCTGAGTCCTTAATAGCCCCAGCTGTTTTCCCCCCTCACCATTTATCTGATCTTTAGCAGTGGGTAAAGGCTAAAGATCAGATAGCAGAAGCTGTGCCACAGTTTAATTACGTGTTGAAAGGGGAGCTGTGACCTTTAGATGGCTGGGGACGACCCTGCCATGGTGCCTTGTCCCCTCCCGGCCCTGCTGAGGGGACACTGCAATATTGCCTGCTGTCGTTTCTCCCCACGCTTCTCATTGTTTTATAGACATCTACAGTATCTCCTCTCAGGCTGGAGGGACTTATCTGTTTCATAACTCCCAAAAAACCCCTTTTTCTTGCTGCTTCTCTCTCTGTGTTTGCTGTTTGGGATGAGGCAGGAGCAGAGCTGCACCCACCCAGAGCTCAGGGTGAAGGTGGGCACCAGGTGTGTGCACTGACACATCGATAATTTGCATTCTGGTCTTTATTTCTTGAGCACGAATCACCCTGGGGTTATTTCGTCATTGGGAATTTTTTTT
>VZTH01005047.1:0-81820 GCA_013397815.1 Aleadryas rufinucha
TTTTTTTTTCCCAGAAATACTGGCTGAAATGTGCAAAATACAATTTTTCTTATACATTCTTAACCAAAAAAATATTGCAGGTGATGAATAAAGGTAAGATATATTTATGAAAATACTTTGTCTAATGTCTCATAAAATCTTAATATCTCCAAAATTTATTTCAATTGGAATAGCAATAACCAAAATCGTACAAAGTGGAAACTATCCAAACAGCCATAAATACACAACAGTGATAAATATAAAGGTTTTGATTTGTGGGAAGAAGTATTGAAGATTCAGTTTTAAGTTCTTCTGTCAAATCTGGAAAACAGAAGGAAATTTGGGGCAAAAAAAAGACATCTTAAAGTTTGAAATTTGATATCAAAAAGTGGTACAGTTTAATGCACTTCAGTCTCATCCCTCTGAGTAAGACTCATGTAGATCAAGACATGAAAAAAAGGAGAAATCAGGAAAGCATTTACATCAGAGCAGGTCAGGCTGATGGCACTGTCCTGTCATCATGTGCCAGCACACACTCCTGCCAGTCTGCAACACCTCCTTTTTCTGGCAGTTCCCAGCCTAGAAGAGGCTGTGCAAACAGCCAGAACAGCTCTTGGCTGTTTGCACAGAGGTCGAGCACAGGATCAGACCATGGCTTCAGCCTATAGTGTTCTCTGTGGCTATCATAGCTTTTGTCCCCTTTTCTGAAGGACATGGAAGAATGTGCTGGATTTCTTAATTTCTTTTCCACCAATCTTTATTCTTTTAATTAATCCTGGTGATATAGAAGTCATTATGGTCTTTGTCCACTTTATGCTCTAAAGAAAGGTAATAGAACCTCTTTTTGATGCTCAGAAGCCTTCAGTAACTCAGAAAATATAAATAAAATCTAATGCAGGAAAAGATAAAGCTATTAATCTTGGTTTTGTTGGCTTTCTTTCAGATAATTTCCCTTTCATATTTAATTATTGAATTTTGACATTTCCATGTCTCAAATTCAAGCCTTGGAAAGATGAGATGCCCTGAATAGTAACAAGTAGGTGCAGCATGCTCATTGAATGAATACAGACAAATTACAAAATTAGTTGTGATCTTTTTCCACTAAGACAAGCAAATGAAGGTTTGTCATTGTCCAGGTTTTGAAATAATATTTTAAGCTGGAGAAACAACTAGACAACCAGAATTCAAGGGCTGATACATGGCTGTGACGCTCATGCTCTGCATGTCATACTCCAAACACCTTCTCAGGGCCTCCTGCTGCCCGTTCCTGAAACCATTCGTAGGAAGGCTGCTTTATGCCCTAGGACTACCAAGTGCACTACCAAGTACACCCTGCTAAACAGACAATTTTGAATTAGCATAATGCCTTCAAATATTGGAGTGCCCAGGACAGAGATGAGCAACTCCTTCCGAGGTGCGTGTACACCACAGTGGTAACACTGAGTTCAGTGTAGACAGTCGAGTCCTCAAAGCTGAGAAGCTACAACTTCTTAATGGTGGTGGCTTCTTAATGCTGAGGATCACATATTAGGTCAATATTCTCAAAAAGAGTATCAGAGGTTTTATTGCTCTGGTGGGAACAGGATAAGGTAACGTATACTGAGCAGATAACGTGCAATATGTGGTTATGCTCAAGGCTTTTGTTTGAATTAAACATACAGAAACCATTAAGAGGTGTTCCTACTTCTAAACAGCCTCTATAATTTTAAAAAGATTGTTTCAAAACTAGCTGCCTGAATGATAGTGTATAACACTGAGAACTGGTTATATCAAAGGAACGTGTTTCTGCACTACTGGAGCTGCCAGTTTTGAGGGTACTGGGGCCCATCAGAACGTGCCTTAGGGTCGTTCGCAGTGCAGCCCCAGACATGAGCACAGCACAAAAGGCTTCAAACCTGCTCCCGAAGTTGGAAACAGCAACAAAACTAGCAGAATAATTTGTAGAGACACTTTCAGTCCAAGATTGCCATCTTGTGGACAGCAATTGCAGAAGAAAATTTTTAAAACCTCGACTTGCCATCCTATGATCAGTGGTGACAAATTTATTGCACTCTAAAAAAAAGTTAACTACTTTTCGATGAATCTTTAAGATCAAATTAAGGATGTTCAGCTCTCCTGAAACAATCAGAGATATTTCAGTTTACAAAAAAATTAATAGTATCTGATAATAAATATTTTACAGCATCAACATTTTACAATTACAGGAAACAGTTTTACTCGCAGAAATTATCAATCCATACAGGCTGGGGGATGAAGGGACTAAAAACAGCCCTGCCAAGAAGGACTTGGGGGTGCTGGTGGATGAGAGACTGGACGTGACCCAGCAATGTGTACTTGCAGCACAGAAAGCCGAACGTGTCCTTGGCTGTATCCAAAGCAGCGTGGTCAGCAGGGCAAGGGAGGGGATTCTGCCCCTCGACACAGCTCAGATCAGACCTCACTTGGAATACTGTGTCCAGTTCTGGGGTCCCCAGCACAGGAAGTATATGGACCTGTTGGAGCGAGTCCTGAGGGCCACAGAGATGGTCAGAGGGCTGAAGCACCTCTGCTCTGAAGAAAGGCTGAGAGAGCTGGGATTGTTCAACCTGCAGACCTGATGTCCCTGATCATTGCAGGAGATTTGGACTAGATGACCTTTAGTGGTCCCTTCCAACCCATAATATTCTATTCTATGATTAATGGTTTATAAATTTAGACATAAAAATTTAATTAAACCTTTTAGAAGGTGACTTGGTAAAGTAATATTCTCTCTCAAGAGACTTTAGCTAGCAAAGCAGCTTTAATACAGGAAAACTGCTCACCTATCAAGTTACACAGGTAACTGATTCCTTTAAAAATGTTAGTAGGCATAAATTATTTTACTTACTCAATATTTGGATCTAAAATATTTTAACATATCTGCATCCTACTTACATATATTTTAGAATGCTGATTTAAAAACCCACATAAACAAACAGTCTGTTCTCAAGGAAAGATGTGTGTAATACGGAAAGGTTTTAAGCACAATTATCTGGACCAGACAGCATATATCCAATATATATATATATGATGCATATACGTGTGTTTGATTTATTTAGATTTACCACTGCCATACTTTTGAAACTGCCTGTTTTGTAAGCAGACTGCTCTTCTGGACTCGGATTGCTGGGCTTGGAAATCTCAGGCACTCAGACATTCCCTAAAACAGGTCACATCTGGAGAATGCAGGTTCATTATAGGGAATGCTGAGTCACGCTCCCTGCTCTGTCATCTGCTACCAATGAGACTATTTCATTCGGAGATAAAAGCTAAGAGCACTGTTTTATGTTTTCCAAGACCCTACAGTATGTGCAGCTCCTTCTTTGTACTGTTAGTATGTAACTTACAGCGAGACCTCAAAATGCCACATTCATTTGAGAAGCCAATGAGCCTGTGTTGAAAGGGACCCTTGGTCAGTAACAACCATATATTGGGGATACATGATATAGAGGGTATCAAACTGAGACATTATTGAAGACATACTGTTGCACATAGGTAAAACCTCATAAAATGAAGGCCTTGTTGCACCTGTAATATCATGGCCTGGGCCTGTTACTTTGGCCAAGTAGAAAAGGACTGTGGGAAAGAGACACAGCTGAAGTAGGGGTAGAAAAACATGCTGTGTGACCGTCGTGTGCGCACATCGTGGTGTGTGGTGGTTGGCTGAATTATGTTTGTTGTGCTTCAAAACTATGTAAACTGATAACCGGCTAACTGCTTAAAAAGACTGGGTTTTTGCAATAAAGGGGCTTCCTTTTGCACCTCCCTGAGGATTCTGCGTCGCTTCTTATCACAACAACATACTACTTTTTTTTAAACATTTTATTTTGGAGCTACAAATGAGAAACAATAACAAGTTTGAAATCTAATCACATAGTAGCAATCCAGTAACAATCAATTACTATCAGCCTGATTTGCATTTCATTTACAGCTTCATTTTTGTAAATGGAAGCTTTCTTTTAATATTTTATACTGTATTGAAGTCACTTTAAACTGTGCATTAAATATATAATATCAGCTAGTTAACTGTAAGATTTGTAGTGCAATTTTCCATAATATTTTATATAATGATCGCTCATTCTCAGTTAACTTTGTCTCAGCTCTATTTACTCTCCTATTTATTTGGTGTAGTAGTACACAGGGGAGATTCTAAGTAAACACACACAACTTCTGTCACAGAAGTTGAAAAAATGCAAATGTATTCAATAATTTGTCCATAATAGTCAGATTAATTTTAACAGTGAACATTCATTTTAACTTTCCAAGTTGAAATTATTCATACCTGATTTTCAGAAGCTTTAAAATTCCTCCTGTCTAAATTAAATGAAGAGAAATGTTATTCCACTTTTGAAAAATAATCACGACTACCTTGAATGGGCCATGTACAAAAGATTGTTTCATTTGAGAATATACAACATAATGCTTCAATGAACATCAGCGCATGTCTGAAAAGCTCGGGTCTGTAAGACAGCACACATGGCACAGTCTAGAGCAAAGTGTGTGGTAGAATATTTCAGTCCTTTAAAACAAGAAAGGCAAGCAAACAGGCAGGCTCCCTTCCACCAGGCACTAAGGTGTGGATTTGACTGAAAAAAGGCACTCCCAGGCTAACACACTCACACCTTAGCAGAATGACAATCACAGACTCCATTCAGGTGTTATTAAGGCTGTAAACATAGAAGAAGAGATTGCCATAACCAGAGATAAGAGAAAAAAAAAAAATCCATCTCTTCTTGGTATGTGCTGTTGCAGTAAGCTTTGTTGGTTTTATTGCTTTATCTTTTGCTCAAATTTTGCAACTTTCTATTATTGTAAAATTCTCATACAAAGCCCATGAGTAGGAGCAGATGTTGTGTCACAACAATAACAAATATACATAAACTCATGTGATGTATTTTGACATGTTTACATTATCACCTTTCTGTTAAATCACAGTTTTGAAGAAAACATCAGATGTGACATCAAACATCATAAAATGGAAAATAAATTGTACCTGTAGAGAATAACTTAATATGGATATCTAAAGAGGCCATCCACTGTCGTCATCCCTGTATGTATCAGCTGACTAAATCCAAAATTCTGAAAGTGACTTCTGAGACTAAAGACACAATCAGTTCATCTTCTTCAGTTCTAACTACTATTGTATCCCAATGTTTCTTCCAGCGTAAAACATTAAGTGGGCCTATTTTTAAAGAACTATCTAATGCAATACTAATGGCATGAAGATCAGTATTTCCACTGAAGAGAACATAAAGGAACAAAACCAATGAGCTCCTGAGGTAAGTTACTTGTAGCTTGTACTTTATGTTACCACCCAGAGAGACACAGGGGGACAGAAAATTCCACACTAAATGAAAATTCCACTTCTGCCTGGTGCTGAAAAGAGAAATATGTAAGGAATCCTGCTGTGGACCACAGCTAATAATTCCTCAATGAAATTAATATGAATATGAGGACAGAATCACTGCACATTTGAGTAGATATCTGCAAATTACTAAATCAAAAATTCAAGCTATTACTAGAAAACAACTTAGGTGGAGTTTACTCCTTTGGGAAACATCAAACGTCATTAGAAATGTTTTAGACTTGTATCTTGGTAAGCAACAACTCCTTTTAAGCAAGGACTAAACATCTCCAGACTGACTATGGCTAACACACTATTCATGCAAAGTAATTTTTTTAATTATTATTTTAGCGCAGAATAGAGCTCGGTGCTTACTGGGAGTCATTTTCATCTATCAAAACAATAGGGATTTCTTGGGAGTTTCTGTGTACACACATTAATCATCTTCTGGTCCATATGTTTGCTGCAGCCACATGCTAAAATTCACTTTAAAACCTCCATTGATTAAAAAATGTCACAAACAGAAATATGTTTTTCTCTAAAGACAAACGTGATCTGCTTCACTCAGTTTAACAGAACCTCTGTATTTATACGGACACTAAACCATCATTGTGCAGAAGCTGACAGAGCAAAATTTCTTTGCAAATCAGCTTTAAGTTTTAGTGGGTTTAGAATAGGCTTGAAAAGACATTTCTACAGCAGAGTGCAGGACTTAAGACCCAAAGGCTCAGATTATCCGCTCTTGCCTGTGAAGGAACACATTTTTAATCTCTCTGAATATTAAGCCTAGATGTTTTTGTACCTACTCTCTCTACCTGTGCAAGCAATCTTGGCAGAAATACAGTAATAATTTTAAGCAGTGTCACAACATGCGCCTTGCCATTATCACCCACAGATCTGTCACATTATGGGAATTTTCTGTAACCTAAAGATGAAAAGATATTAATACTGCATCACTACATATATTCTTCATACTTTTTATAAACATTTTTATGACTCATGTGCTGGGTTATTCTAGTGCAACAACATTCTGGGCTCCTCTCAGTTGCTAGTCAGTTCATGGAGAAACAAAGTCAAAGCTGTGAGTGTTCTTTTCCGTGGTGTACAGGTTTGAAAGCAAACCAGTNTTTTGGGGCTAACAATACAAGCAAGTTGACCAGAACCCCAAGGCAAATGGTTTCTGTCATAGCAATGATATCAGCTGCATTGCACAGAACTGACCAGCCACGGGCAGCCTTGGGCTGCTCCCACAGAGCCTGCTCCTGATGAAGGGAGCAAGCGAAGGATGAGAAGCTGCTGCAGTGACCATGAAAAGCTGCATGGCCCAGCACTGTGTGATTACAGCAAGATGTGTGCTGCTGCCAGAGAAACACGGGTGACACAGAGGGATTCCCTGTCCCTGGGTCAGTGCTGCTGCACAAGAGAAGTATCCTCTGCATTCTGTTCAGAATGGACAGAGACCCAAATTATACACTGTCCTCAAACAGTGACTTTGAAGGAGAGCAAATGTACCCCAGTACCCCAGTTGTCTTAAAAAAACCTATGGAAATAGAACAAAATGCAATGTAATTTATCTTTGCTGTTTTATCCCTAAATAACCCAAATTCTGTCCTCAGTACTTTTGTATTTGTTTTTTTATGAAAAGGAAGTTAATTTCAAAGTCTGAACTAAACTGTCTTTGAAAGGTGGATCATGGTTTTGCACCTGAAGAACCCATAGTTCCATCTTAGAATCACGTAAATATTTTAAATCAATATATTCAGGATCTCTGAGAAGAGCTGACCATCTGTCAGGAATAAGGAGAAATCCCTCCAGATCTTGTTTTGGACAGGAGGCCGCGTTAACCACCTGTCTGTACATATGTCTATAGGGACATCTGGGACCAGCTCAGTGTGACCTCTGTGTTCATTTAGATTTATTTTAACAGGCAATATGTTATGTTAAAACAAAACTGTCCCTGTGGCATCACGCATCAGAGAGTATCTGCAGCATAAGGAGCAGGTCTTCATGGGGGAAAACACACAATTCTTTTCAAAGTTGCCAATATTGAGGTTTTATTCAAATCATAGCTAGAATTTTCTCTGGGCAAAAGTTGGGTGCAATTTAAAAGGGCATGTTCATTTGAAGGATTAAAAAAGGATTTGGATGTGAAGTTAAATCAAGACTGACATAGGAAAAACCCCACAAATTACTATATATAACAGAGTTCTCTACCAGAAATTAGCAGAATATAGTAATTTGTGATAATATATATTGTGATAATATATATATTTGATAATATATATCTCCTGGGTTTAAGATACAGATGCTAAGATGTAAGAAACTTTTTGTGAAGAAAGAGGTTTGATAAGGTTTTGGTGACAGCTAAGCTAGATTTGTAGGACATTTTGGCTCTCCTTTCTGTAAGCTTCCAAAATGTTTCCAGGCACATTTTTTATCGGATTGGTAATAAAAATTATAGTGTCAAGCTAGGGTAAAAGATTTATATTTCAACCACACACAGCTTTCCTGTTCAGGGTACATTTATGAGCTGATAGCAAACTCATAATAATGAAGTAATTTCTTATTAAAATTATAATAAAATGCTACACAAGTCATTGTAAGTATAAAGATGTTCTTAAAGTTTCCACTACTCTATTAATTTCAGTATTAATTCTAATACTGATAATGTTATTTTAAATGTCAGTACCACTAAATATTTCACAATTAAAATACCAAGAAATGGGATGAGACTTGTTATAAATACTTATATCAATGTTATAAATATGGATAGCACCAGGAACATGAAAACAGTGTTCAAATTAAAACATATTTGTGTTTAATAGATCATGAGAAATGCCTTGAGCATGAGTAAGTGCAGTTTCCATGTAGTAATTTTGCTTTGATGTTTTCCGTTTTTTTAACACAAACAAAAACCCCAGCAAAAATAAGAAAATTACTATCTGTGTCACTTACCATTGATCGAAGTATTGATGGTAATTCCATCTCATAAAACAGTTTGTCTTTTTATTTGAAAATGTCAAAAACCTTGGCCCTTTTTTAATGTGTGCCTTTTTAGTTTTACACTAAACATTTTACTTCAGAAATGGCCTATCTTTATTTTTGACTCCCTGCAAGAGGGGAACAGTAAAAATGTTTCACATCAGACATAAAAGTTTTAACCACAACTACATTTGCAAATGAAAAATAGGATTGAAATATCATTATACAAAAAAAAAGGAAAAAAACCTCAACATCCTGAAATAGTTTAATTAATTACTCTGTTAAGGTAGAAAATGATGAAATTCCACAAAATCTGTCAGCCATCTAAACCTGAGCTGTGAAAGTATCAGTATGAGGGAGATTTTTCCCTAATGTCAAACCTAAAACATCTTAGCAGCAAATGAAGCTTGTTATTTCTTCTCCTACACAAAAGTTGTTGCACAAAAAAGTTCTTTTTTTTTTTTAATCTACTTTTTATATGTTGCGGGTTCACTTTTAGCTTCTCAGAATTAAACACCACTAGCAGGATGGACTATCAGATGTTCCTCTTTCTGTTGAAAATGAAATCTTCCCTGTTGTCTGAGAACAGAGCCAGCTCCACACTGCACAAAACCTCCCCAACGATGAAGATGGCAGGGCTGATGCTGCTTTGTCTCTTCCTGTTGCTACTGTGAGGAGAATTAAGAGCAAGAAAGGGACAGGAAAGAACTAACTAGAAGAGTAACCTCTTGAGGAGAAAATGTTCTTTGGACGTTTCTCACCCAGTTGTTATTAAAAATGTACGTGCTAAGAATATATGGTCTCTTTTTCTGCAAACCTCATTTATATAAGCCTGAACCTTGCAGTCAGACTTGTGTAATCACACTGCAAGAGTAGGACACGGCCATCATCCAGACCAGCAGTATCAACAAGCTGCAACTGTCATGTTTATGCAAAACTGGTAGTAGAGTATAAATCAACTAAACTATTCCTTGCTGGCTTTTCTCCATAGCTTTATTTTTTTTACATCAAGGTACAAGGAGGATGGGGAACAGAAGCAACGCTTTGTGCTCTTTAAGGGTCTTGGGACATGGCTATTGATTGCCTGAATCATTTGTTGGCTTTAATCCTGTCCTAGGTTACAATGCAAGATGTAACCAATAGTATGTATTCTATTACCATCTTCACAGGCTGTTAAAGCAGGTGGGGCGGTGCTCGCTATCTCCTACCATGACTCATCCATAACAACTCCCTCCAGGGTCGATCTCTGTTTAGTGGGCAATCAAGGACCCACCACACGACTCATGGAATTACAGCAGCCCATTGTGAGATGCTCCACCCAGGGGGGAGGAGCCAAGAATTCCCACCTGGATATAATCTGAGGTGTGGAACAGCACAAGCACCCCTATCTACTGGATTCCCAGTGGACAAGAGCTACACCACTGGACCTTCAGGTGAAGACCAGACCCTTTTCTACAGAATCATCACTTCAACAGGACCACTTCATCTGAACTGCTACCACCACCCTGACTAACAGGGTGTCAGGTTGCATCCTGGCTCTGTCAGTGTTCTTGTACTATTGCATTTCTTTTAATTTTCCTATTAAATTATAATTCTATCTTGCAATCTCCCACTGGTTTGTTTTCAACCTAGTGCAGATCCACTTTAGATGTCTGTGCAACATAAAGAGCACTCAGAATGAAGGACAAGTCCCTGTGTGAACCCATTTACATCATATGGGTTTACCTATACATGTAGACAAGACACATAGAAACTGAATTATACAGGTGGAACTCATCAGAACAATGTTTTCTGTAATTATTAGATACTCTTTCTTATTCCTAGACCCCAGTGAACTCTTAAAGTCTTTGCTGCAGACTCATACCAACAACAGAGCTGCAAATAATTGCAAAAAATTATATGCATAAATTCATTTGGCATATACTCTCAAGATACCTGAAACTGTTGCTTATTCTGTCCCCTTTGAAGTAGGAATCCTATTTACTCTACCTATTTCTGTAGCCTTGTGATTCCAACTGACTATTTAAATATGAAAGCAAAGCTGTACTATTTTGAATCTGACAAAAACAGTCACCACTCAGCCTTTGAGATCTGTTGTCATTTTAAAGTCTTCATTAACAATGGAAAAGCAACTACCTTGAAATATCTGCTTTAGCATCAGATCCCTCTGAATTGTGCTATGTTGGTCACATGTTCCCCAGACAGATGGATCTACAGCCCATCAGTCCAGTAAATACTGATTTAATGGAAAGTCGCTCAATACTCTCAGTAAATTTTTGAAGAAACCAGCAAAGGCATTTTGATACATTGGGAAGGTAGTGATGAATTAGCATGTAGAAACAGGAGCCTTCAGAATCGAGAAAAGTATGAAGTACGTTGTAGCTGGTCGGATTGTGGACAGTGGGAAATAATAGCACTCTACAAATGTCTTAAACAAAACAAATTTGGAAAACATAAATAAAAAGGTTAAAATTACATTCCCTAATTATGCTAATTCTGCAGCAGGAGCAATCCAGCAGTACATTTCAGCTCTACATTTAAAGTGTAGTAGCTTACAGCATTAGACTCTAATCCTTCCATCAGTAGACTTCTATGCTCATTCAGTGGATACATGCATAGGACTTCTGTTGCAAGGAAATGACAGTTAGGAAAACAACATTTCTCAAATAAATAAGTTTATTTGTTTCAGAAAACTATGCAAATCTTTAATCTGAGATAAAAATTGCCTTTTAATTATTTAATTTAAGACTCTGTAAAAGTAAGAGAAATTAAAGCAATGAAAATATCTACATTCTATGTCTAATTTAAACCCAAGCTTTTCACCAAAAGTTCTTTGAAATCTATAGAGTTAATTGCTTAGCTGAGATGCCCTTCACTCTGGAAAGTCTCAAAAGTTCTGCAAGGAGACCTGTCCATTCTCAGAACACTTTAAGCCCCACAGTACATAACATATTGCATAAAACATGGACTGAACGACAGAAATGAATAGCCTTTGCCAGGTGAGTATATGATCTGTTTGGGTCAGCATAGTTTTCTTGTTCCAAAGCAAAGTCACAGAGATAAGCTTAAATCATCATGGTTAATTATTTTGCCTGTGATGAGAAAGGTCTTTATCACTGCTAAAGTTATTCTACTTTAAATAAGCAATTAAATATTTATCAAGCAATGAATCCAGACATTTTATATCTCATGGTTGGCCTACAGAGTGAGTCTTTGTGGAAACAGTTTAAAATCTGCCAGAGCTGAGCAGCTCCACCAGAAAACGAAACCATGAGTATCTGCTTGCACTGTAAGCATGATGGAAGCAGTGGAAATACTTGCATGGCTGTGTTCAGGTTCCTCAGCAAACTCAAGCAGGGCACAGAGCTGATCTCAGAGATCCATCCTGCATGGATACTGCCTACCAGGACCAGAAGAGTTGCTTCCCTGAGAGGTGTGGGGGACTGACCCTGACTGGGCACCAAGTGCCCACCAAAGCCACTCTATCACTCCCCTCCAGAACTGGACAGGGGAGAGAAAATGTAAAAAAAGGCTCCTGGGTCGAGATAAAGACACGGAGACACCACTCAGCAGTTACAGGGAGAGATTACTCAGCTGTTTGATCAGCAGATTGGAGGCAAAACAGACTCATCTTGGGGAAATCAGTTTAATTTACCGTCAATTGAATCCAAGCAGGATCAGAAGAAATAAAATCTCAAATACCTTCCCCCCCTTCCCTTCTTCCCAGGCTCAATTTCACTCCCTATTTCTCTACTTCCTCCCCACCAGTAGCACAGGGGAATGGGGGCTGTCATGTCAATCCATCACACATTCTCCCTGTCACTCCTTCCTCCTCTGAGGGGGGACTCCTCATACTCTTCCCCTGCTCCAGCATGGGGTCCCTTCCCTGGGAGTCAGTCCTCCCTGCACTGCTCCAGCACAGACCCCTCACAGGGTCACAAGTCCTGCCAGCAAACCTGCTCCAGCCTGGGCTCCTCTCCCTGTGAGCCCACAAGTTGTGCCAGGAGCCTGTTCCAGTGTGGGCATCCCACAGGATCACAGCCTCCTCTGGGCATCCACCTGCCCAGGCCTCGGTCTCCTCCAGGGGCTGCGGGTGGATCTCTGCATCCCCATGGACTCCATGGGCTGCAGGGGCACAGCTGCCTCACCAGGGGCACCACGGGCTGCAGGGGAATCCCAGCTCCGGTGGCTGGAGCACCTCCTCCAACTCCTTTTGTACTGCAGGGCTCTTTCACCCATTCACATTCCTTTTTCCAGCTGTTGTGCAGCAGTTTCCCCCGCCCCCCTTAAATCTGTCACCCCAGAGGCACTACCACCATCACTGATGGGCTTGGGCTTGGACTTGGCCAGCACCAGGTCTGTCTTGGAACCAGAGGGCATTGGCTTCATTAGACATGTGGGAACCTTCTGGAATCTTCTCACAGGAGATACCTCTGTAGCCCCTCCGCTACTAAAACCTTGCCACTCCAATCCAATGCAATGGATTAAATGGGCCCCAGAACATTCATTTTCAAAGCCAGTGCCAAAATTTCTCTATTTCATGCAAGCATGGGATTCAGCAAGTGACCTTTTGTGATAAAACAAACTTTTTAATACTGAAAAGTTGTTTAAAGCTTAATGCCCTAGATTCATCCTTTGCCAGAAACTCTTCCTCAGAGAACAAGTCAGGATTTAATTATGTCCCACCCTAGAGATTCCCATGACCTTCTAAATAGTTAACTTTCATAATTTAGTCTTAGAACATTATAATCTTTCTCTGCCATAGGCTTACTGATATTGCTATTGTCTACGTGATCCTGAGGCATCACTAGCAGTTAGTCAACTCTGTGACTTCAGTTACAGTTGAAGGACACAGCAAACTCCTTCTCAATTGTGGATTGCATGAATCAAACCATGGCAAATAGTAATAAATTGAGTGAAAGGACTGATTTTATATAGTATAATATTTTCTACACAAGTACTCCATAATACAAAAAGAGGGTTTTATCTAAAAAGCATTAGTTTACCAAAATAAATTGGACATAAGTCAGTTCTACTCAGCAGAATGCAGGCATATTTAGTGAAGAATAAACTGTTTTAATTACCTTTACATTGTTTGTATATATTTCTTCTGTTTCAAATGCTAGTTGCAGAATATTGTCTGGAAATCAGCACCGTTGAAGACTTGTATTTGTCTGTTTTAAAACAATGTGTATTGTTTTAATATAGGTAATACAAGAAATCCAGCCAATCAGCTAATTAAAAATTTCATACTGGGTATGTATTGTCACACAATTGTAAATGCTAGCGGTCAAAAATCCAGACTGTTTACTTCAGCAGGCCTGTTTGGGTGCACAGAGCAGGATCCAGCTAAACTGGTTCTTGTGGACCTTCCTAATCTCACATTGTGCAATGGTAAAAGCCCCATGCTGAAGATATCCTCAGTTTGTTCACTTCCTTCAGAGTTAACAATTTCATTTCCCCTCTCACAGCAGAGAAGAAGAAAGAAAATCAACTAAAGGGAAACCTGACAATGACTGTTAAAAACAGGCCCCTAAGAAATCCGAAAGATGAAGCAAGAGAGAAAATGGAAAGCAGGGCCACATCCTCTTCACTTGTGTCTCCAGGCAGTTTTACACTTCCACCCTTGGGAAAGATTATCAGAAATTATAAGGGATGAGCAGAGAGAGGGGAACAACAAAACACGAACAAGTAAACAAGTAAGCAAACAACCTTAACGGAGTAAGAGAGTGAGGTTTAGCTCTTCGTTGCAAAAATTTTGGTCCATGGCTGTAATTTTTCAGTGATGATATATGAATTCTAGCCCAAGCCTTAAGTTTGGGCAAAATTCAGCCCATTAAGGTACCTACATTTTGCTTCTGAGAGAAAACTATTTAATTAAGGTTGTACTCATTTAGTGAAAATGAGTTATGTTTGTGAAACATATATAAGCAGTTTATAATTTTACTGTGTTTTCACAATAAGCTGGTCTTAATGAGAAAAGTTTTCCACAAGAAAAATTATGCCTAACATAGTTCTCCTATCTCTTTTTAGTATATTTGTACTAAATGAGCAGCTCATCCATCAGAATGAAGTACTCAAATCCCTTAAAGACCCTGTGCTAATTCTGTGCTATCATTTGATTAAAACTCGGTGCCTCCACTTTTCCAAAACAAGGAATTATTTTTTCTCTTTTTACTACTTTAACATGTATTTAGGGAATAATACTTAACAACCTTTTTGCCCAGAGATCTAGCAGTATGAAATTAACTTACATAAAATGTTAAAACATTCATATTTTTGTCAGCACATAAAGAAATGGAAATGGAGTTTCTAAATGAAGCAGAGACTAGTAAAACCCCATAACTTTAAATACATTACATATGAATTTAAACTCTTTAACTACACACACTATTTGCTTTGGTAGTCCCCACATGCCTTCCCAGGATGCACAGTAGAACTTCTATTTATTTCAATCCTGTCATGGCATACCCATATAGATTGGATACTGGAAACAACTGGTACCAGCAGTCAATATAGCAGTAAATAGATTAAGATCAATTAGTATCTGTTGTATAAGAAATAGTTTTATGTAGTGTTTCACATCTGCAGTACAGGAGTAGAAATTAGGCAGAATCAAGATTTATGGGTAGATAAGAGACCAAGATAAATAAATGTACTGAAGCAAAACTTCTTGTAATTATTAAGCTGGTTTTGGTAACAACTTTGATTTTCACTGAAGCATATTCATTTCAACAAGGCTTTTTTCAGAAGGCTTCCTATTTACAGAATGGATGGCCAGTCAGGGTATCAGCAGCCCAAGTTCAGTGTCCACAGGATGAAATGGGAATCTGAGTCTCCCATACCCCATAGGGCTGCTCTGCCTACAGCACTATTGACTATTCTAACAAGAGGTTAGAGGATTTCTGCCTTGAAATAAAAATTAAAAATTTACCATAACAAGACCATTGATGCTGATGCAAAATGAAAGCAAATTGAAAAAAAATCTTAAACTTTTGTACTGGGTCTGGCTGGAATGTCACAGCAGCTGATATTGTGCTGTGTTCTGGATTTGTGACTGAACTGCCTTGATCACATACAAGCGTTTTGGCTACTGCTGAGCAGTGCTTGCACAGCACCAAGTCCTTCTGGTTCTCAGTCTGCCTCTCTGCTAGGAGGGGGAAGGAGACTGAGAGGAAACAGCCCCAACTATTGACCTGAACTGCCCAAAGGCATATCCCATGCTCACTTATTAAGCTGTCTAATCTCAACCCACAAGTTTTCTCACTTTTGCTCTTCCTCTGCCCTCCCACATCCCACAGGGAGTGACAGAGTAGCTCTGTGGGTGCTCAGCTGCTAGCTGGGGCCAGCCCAACACACTCCTTTTCTAACAAAATTCACTGAGCAGCTGAGCCGGTGATTAAATCCCAAATCCATCAGCTGATTAAAAAAGAAGACATAATTTTGCCACTGAGGCAGAAATGTGTTCAGTTTGATTCCTAGCTCTGTCCCAGGCTTTCTGTGTGGCCCTGGACAATCTGAATTTCTACTGTCCTTGGACAATTCACTCAATTTCCACCAATAGGAGTTTGACCAAAACTGATGTAATGGCAGCAGCAGCACTAAGCCATGTATTGCTTTTGTCTTGATTTAGAACTGTTTTCCCTCTTTGTAATCAAATTAATCAGTAAGAGGTTGTCTAAACTTGTAGTCAAACAGCCTGTGGTTTTATTTTATAGAAAATCCCATGAAGCTCAGAAAAGATAGTGGTAATTTGATTGTGTGTGCTTGAGAGGACCAAAATGTACTGCAAAGGTTTCCTGTGTTCTCTTGCTGCAAATGCAACAGATAAGGAGGGTCAGCTTCAGCTTTGCAACTGTGTTTTCACTTTCAAGGCTGTTTGTTCTTTAGCTGATAATTGTACTTATATAGCTGACATGAAAGAGACTTTTGAATACAAAAGCTAATATGAACTTCAGGCTGTCCCCAAAAGTAATTTTTAGAGAGACAGGTAATAAAACAGACTTGTGTAGTTCATTAGCTACACCTAACCTGACTGAATACATCACTGTCACCTCTAGTAACCTTGGACACAGAAGACAGTGTCACACTAACCAAGATTAATGAAACTACTGAATGTTAAATATAAAATAAGACCAGAGTTTTCAAAACTAAAACTTTTTGTTGCTGAGGTGTTAAAATGCTAATGGTTTATTTTTATGCAAGTAGCTTATATGAAGCATGGGAGATTTGATAGACACTTTGAACAATTGCAGTAATAAGCAGCATGAACTGTCTCTGGCATACAAGGTTCTGGAGGAGGTGTCATGTGACTATCTGCTCCTGTTACTGTCTTTGACCTTATTTTTTTAAAATTCTAACTCTAAACTGAGAATCCTGCTCTCATTTTCTGTGCAGCCTCTTTTTTCTGGCCTAGAAATTATGACTTTAAAAATAAAACTATTTTACTGTTGTCAGTTCTTTACCTCTTCAGTTTTCTTTACATTTTCCTTATATTTTCTGGTTGACAGGCATAGTCTCTGATAAATCAAATAATTCAGTAACTTCTCTTAACTGCTAACAATTCTTACTCTTTATTTTGATGAGAAGTACTTTTCTTTCCAGAAAGCCTTCTGAAAAACAGAAAAAAATTACAATATTGGATGACACATTTTATTTACATAAAACATCATTATCTTTATATGAACTAGAACTGTTACACCTCTTAATGATATGGCTTGTATAAACAGCACCACAACAATGCAAAATATCACAAAGTAAATAATAAACAGAATGCAAGAGTAAGTAAACAAAAAGGAGAGCAAAAAACCGCAGCGTGTTTGCTTCTCTCATCTTGGGAACCATTAATTCTGATTACCTATTCTGACTTTATTTTAGCATAGGAATTGCGGGGAGAGAAAGGAAAATAACTCATAGTAGAATTAGACTTAAGGAAATTAGGTGAAAAGTCGTATTTACCTGTCATGAGGCAGTTTAACAATAAAGAAGTAACAACATGGCATTGAAGAGACCTTCTGGGCCATCAAGGACAATGACCTGCTATTGCATGGTTCCTGTTGCAAAATTATTCAGTTTTTTGTTTTGTTTTTAATGCCCAGTTGCCTCTACCCCACTGCTTCAATGACCACGTGTGAGATCCATGAAGGAAGCTTGTTTGCTTGCTTTGCCCATGAGTTCCTGCACTGTGTGATTCATTGAAGGGAAGCACTGATGCGCTGAGCACCTGCATGGGGATTGTCCAAAAGTCTGCTCTTGTCTGTGCAGCATCTTGTGATGTTTTCTGTTTTGTGCTTCCTAGCAAGTGTTGGTTTGCTGTCACTCATTCTCAGTGCAAGAAAAACAGCTGAGGAACAACAGGCTTTTATTAAAGCACCATTAAAAATCAGAACTATTAGAAAAGAAAACCTTGTGGTAAATTAAGTGATCTCTTTGGTCTACAACATAAAATGATATTATCTTAATTATTTTAAGATTATTATTTTCAATATGGTATAAATATTATAACGATTACATTATTAAATATTATTGTGGTTTATGGTTATTTTTAATTAAGATAATTGTATTATCTTATTTTCCTTACAAAATGGTCTCCTTGTAAAATTTTCTTTATAGAAGTTCTAAACAGAAAGCCTTAAACAGCAACACTTTATGAACACCTTAATCTTAAATTATTCCTTAAATGAGTCCTAAGAAAAGAAGATGTGATTGGTTTTCTTACAACTAAAGTAATTTACAGTGTTACAATACCTTTGCTAACTCTGCACACTGCAAAATGAGACTATCTTCAAAGTCCCAAAATCCTACAAGTTAAAAAATGGTAAAAAATTGCTGATTTTCAATAGCTCCCTATTGATTATTGACAAAAATTACTCATGTTCCTGTAGCTCTCCATCTACTTGAGTATGAGCATCAAGTTTCCATAGCCCTAAAGCAAAATCACAAAAGAAGTGTATTATCAACTTTTTTTAACAAGGGCTAGGTGTGATGGTGCACGTGGCTGTCTTAAAGGCAGACCAAAGTCCAGAGTCCTGGTGGATGGGCACCAAGGTCTAAGGATCAGCCCCTTACCTGTTTTGGGCTCCCATAGCCCGCTATGTCCTGCACTTGAATATTGGTTTGCGATTGGTTCACATGGCTGACACCCAGTTTATGCATGAGTTCATGTTTATTCATTACTCCTGTTTAATATGCATAAGTTCTAGAAATTTCTTCTATATTCTGTGCCCCATTGGCTCCCTGTCCTGGTTCCCTCCTCCTTGTTATCCCCATTGGTTTTTGTACTGTGGACTCCTCCCCCTAAGTCGATCCCCACTGGTTGTTTCCCTTTGCTCCACCCCGTATAAGAATCTTGGATCCTTCCCCTGCCCTGGTCTTTTGTCCTTGGATTTTCCACGTGCGATAAATCAGCTGGAATCCACACAAAGGACCCCTCTCTCATCCTTTGCCTCTGCCGACGCTTTTTCACCACCTGTGTTTGGGGCTCACTCCTTGCGAAGGAGCCAGCCTTGTCCGTGTGCTGCAGCCACCAAGGACGTCTGCAGCTGGATGCTGTGCGGCCTCGGGCAGCCCCCAGCAGCGTCAGCTAGGAGTCTGAAAAAATGAACTGTCGCAATCCAAACAACAGTGAGAAATAAAGCCCAAAAATCAGTCAACACAACTCCAGTCTTTCATCATCTTTGCACCATCTGTTAGCAACTCTGTTTTCCCATTAAAAGGACAGGTGGAGATGGCTCCTTTGTCCTCCTTGTACTTTCCATGTATTTAGATAAGCTTTTTGTGTGGTTTTCTAGGGGTTTTTTATAAGGATGTGAAAATTCCTACCCTCATAAAGCCAAGTATGGAGGAGTGAAGGACCCAGTAACTGACCATATGAGAGAAAGATGTGTGAGTGTTCCTAACCCATCTTCTTAGGCCAAACCTAGCTGGGACTGTTGCCAGGGAAGCTGAACAGAGAATAGTTACATCTCCCTAGAATTCATAACGTGAAACCCTTCATAGTGGAGAATGGCTCCAGACAGCTGAGACAAAACCAAAAATGCAGTTTAATAGGGGAGATGAGAAAAGTAGTTATCGATACATAAAGCTTCATGTAAAGAGGAGCAACCAAAGACTGGACATGGAAACTATTCACATTACCCCACACTTCTTTGTATAGCCAGACATTAGCCCAGTAAGCTGAGACCTCCCTGGTTTGCTGACAGTGCTGCAAAGAAGACTTCAAAACAGATGATCAAAAACTGAGCTGAGCTTGGAGGAACTGTGAAAATAAAAAGGCAGCAGAGCAGCACAAAGGCAGCAGAGCAGCAGTGTGATGAGAAGATATGTGATATCACAGGGATTAATTTTAAAAATTTAAACAATATTTTAAATTATTAAAAGAAAAATAAAATTCTTATTCTCTCATCTCTCTCCATGTAGTATAAGCAGAAAATAGAATAGGCTGACTGCAATCACTGCAGTGTTAGTTTAACATATGGAAACAATTGAAAAAGCTCATGAATGGAGTTAAAGTACAGTTGCTGAGATCTTGTATTTTCTTTCCTAACCATCAGAAATTTGATAGCAGTTTCTGTGCACAGCCAATAAAGTTGAATAAGTAGGCAGGTAAAAGTAAATTTACAGCCCCTTCCCAGCAAATACCAACTCCCAAAAGTTTAAAAAGAGTTTATCATCTTCATGTTATTCCAAAATATTATTTTCCAAACTTCCATTACCTTGAATTTATTCTTTTTCTACATTAAAAGTTTTAGAGGAAACAAATCTTCAAAGGAGGAACTGGTAAAACAGGTAAGTCATAGCAACTGAATGATGTTAAACAAAAATCTAAACAAGGTAACCCAAAGGTACTAAGCAGGATGTGGACAGCAAATGTGTCCTCCACTTACATTTCACTTCTGTATTTTTTTGTTACAGACATATCAGGGGTGAGAAAGTTTTTTCTCACATAGACAACAACTTTTACCCATATGGTCACACGTCTGAGATGAATTTGATTCCCTTGCACATATCCTCAAGACAACCTCCCCTTGCCAGGCTGCAGGACAGAGCAACTGTCTCACCTGGAACCTTCACCTCCTTGAGTATTTCTGTTAATTGAGGTGTTTGACTTGCACTGTGCTACCAGAAGCAACCACCTCTGAGTCCTTTTCTAATACTACAGAAAGCAACTGTGAAAAGAAAATCAACAACTAAATAAAAGTGTAAGAAGTTACTCATCTGTCACTTGCAATTAGACATGAGAGCCAGAAAATCCAGAGCTATCTGTCCTTTGTACTAGTTCCAGTTAAAATTAAGCACTCTCAAACCACTCCCCTTGCAGCAAGAACAGAGAAAGCTACTTTTTATGGACTAGAAATACTAGAAGCAAAAAAGACTGTTTACAAGCTGTAAGTTTTAATAACAGCATTTTGAAAAGGAAAAACTGAATACTTATTTTGTGGGTGTTGATAGTCTGTGTGCATTGCTCCCTCTAGTGTAAAAGATAAAAAATCACAACAAACATTCCCCAAAAGCTCACAGAGGTTGGTAAAAAACTTTTTTTTTAAAAAACATTATTCTCTAGTTACACTTTCTCCCTTAATATTTGTAACATAATTGCTCATATTTTGATACAAGACATCTTCACATAGTTTCAAGCAATGATGTGGGTCTCTCACGCTTCTATTAACAGGAAATCATCACACCAGAACTGAGCAGTGAATGTGCAAACTTACACCCTATACTTACAACTGTAACACTCCCCAAAAAGCTGGCAAGCCAGAATGTGGTGTTCCATTTTTCTCTCCACTAGAATATTGATTTCCACTCTATGTTGTAATTATTACCATCATAGAAGAACCTGGTCTAAAATGTAGTGTAGCACACTCCGATATGCACGTATTCATCCCACTACTGTATCTGGTTAAGCCCTAGAATTAAGAAATAAAGCAGCTTTGGAGCTCAGATTTCCTTTCCTAAGTTTTCCCTTAAAAACATCCAAGACACACCAAAGACTGGCAAGTCTGAGAAATTTTCTTAGACTTTAACCCAATCTCAAGAGCCACTGGATGACACTGGACTTCCATCACAAGAGAATATGGGAACAGCAACTGACACTGCTCCAACCTCCTCTCAGACAGGATCTGGGAAGAATTCCTGGGACAGTTTCAATCACGTTTCCAGAACAAAAATAAACCAGCCTTTCATGCCAGTTTCATCAGAAGAAGATGCAGTGTGCTTTGTCAGGATACTTAACAGGCTTCTTTTAATCAGCAAAGTTTTCCAGCTTAAAGTTCTCCTAAGTGCATAGAGTCCCCTGTAAGACGAAGGCAGAACATTTTCCTTCTCCAAGAACTGATGAAACCATCTCTGAACAGAAAAGGTATAAAATAAGACTTGGAAGTCTGAGCAAAATTCAAACTAAAGCTTTCATTGAAGATGTGATTAAAAAAATAGTTCAAAAATAATTAAATTAATACTGTGCTTTTGTTTACAAAAGATGAGCTCTTTTCTTTGATGTTGCTTGTGTGAGAAGCAACTGAGAATGTAAGAAGCCTTCTAAAGAATCATTCTGCAACTGTATGTATACTTTTTTTTTACTGGCACTTCATATTTCACAGGTATCAACATTCTTATCTTACAGGTACCATCACCTTTCAACTTCTGTTGTAATTGCATTTCAGCTTCCCAAGGTTCAAGACAGAAAAAACACCCATTTCTCTGTGCGCCAAAATAAGGCTGTGAATTATTATCTAGTTTTACACACACAGAATTTGAGTATATTTTGTGGAATCAGCCTGAAATAAAATCTGATGCAGGATATTTTTTTTGAAAACCCTTAACAGAATCCTAACAACAAGTGGTTCTACTGTCTCAACATTGCCCCAATGAAGTTCCACTGCCTTTGAAGAAGAGCAGGGTTATATGGCAGATCCTTGAAGTCATTATACAGTTTTATCTAATGCAAACAACCAGATTTTTGTTTTTCTAACTGATGTGGCTGTTGTGGCCATCAGAGCAGCACACCTCAACGATGGTCTTTCCAGGGTACCTGCCATCACTATTCTCCCTAAAGCTGTGTTTGCTGTCAAGTCTCAGAAAACTAGTTGCTTGATCATTTGTGAAATTTATCCATCTCATCCCTAATTACCAGAGTCCATCACAGGCAACTGGTCTCAGCTAACTGGAATACCTCCTGTGTCAAGGAGTCAGTAAGGACAATGCTGGGTGCCACAGGAGAACAGTTGGCTTCTTGGCCTAGTGCCTCTGGAACAGCTCAGTCATGGAGTAAGAAAACGGGCACTGCAGCAAATCTCAGGGGCTAAATTCAGGACAAAATTTACAGTTGAGAAAGAAATTTTATTTCAAGCTTCTACGGGGGTATTACAAACAATAGAGAATAAAAACATTAAAAACTATTTAAAAAGTAATTGTCCCTTTAAAATAAAGATTCAAGCAGGTTTAACAATGAAGTATGCTATTCAATGAGGTTTTAAAAAAAAAGATTTAAAAAGTATTGGTTTTGCTGTATTTGCTAATCCTTTGTAAAAAAGCTGGGCATAAATACTTCGTGCATTCATATGCATTATTTGGTGTTTCATATTATATAACTTGGTACAGTATTTACAATATCACTGCAAAAGAGTTCAAACACAGTGCATTTATAAATAATGGAGCCATTATAAATCACATTGCAAACATACCTTGCCATTTTCATTGTTACAAATTCAGTATCTCAGTGAAGGTAGGAATAAAGTAGCTACAACAATCAATATCTTGACTTTATTTTTTTTTCTTTTTAATATAAAAATGCAGTTCTGGAAACCCACCCTCCTTCTTCCCCCTGCCCAAACATAATGCTTTACTTCTTAAAAATAAAAATAAAGTACTAATTCTATATACATCACATGTACCATACAAAAATGTATCCAAAGTTTCTATTGCTACCAAAGTGTTCTAAATTAAAAGTTACATAAATCCCCTCATTGGAAACAAAAGATTACAAGTTACCAAAAAACCAAATTACACACAAACCATCGAGTTATTTTATACAATTTCCAATACATTTTTCTTCCAAAGCAAGTTGTCTTCTCATGTGCCTGTATAAAAATTCATATCAATATATTTGTCAATTTCATTTTTCATTATAAAGCAAATTAATACATTTTCTACAATAAATAAAACACAGGGAGGCACACATATCAACAAAATTAAACCAATGGGAGATAAATGGGATATGGTTTTGAAAGAAAGAATGTGCTTGCAGGCTTTAAGCCAGATTTGTTTAAAACAGTAACTTTAAGTCATTCTGGGCAACAATGGAGTGTTTTTGGTGATTTGCAAGTGATGTACATAGTATAATTTTTATTGATGTCTTTCTCACAAAGTACCCTCCAAAATAGCGCAACTTCCTTTCTTAAAATACATATCTGTAATTGTAAATTTACATCAATCTTAAATATGTGGTACTTTGTGCAAAGAGCAACAATTTACACAAACATTCACAAGTCTTTTTCAGAAGCTACAGACCAAGGAAGAAATGATACAAGCAGCACCATACTGTATATGATTTAGGCAAACATATATTTGATGCCATTTTGATATTAGGCTTTAAGATCCTCTAAACACCTTAAGCTGGAAGATGGTGCTTAGGTAACTTAACGAAAGAAAGAAAGAAAGAAAGAAAGAAAGAAAGAAAGAAAGAAAGAAAGAAAGAAAGAAAGAAGTAAAAAGCATGGAAAGAAACAGAACCCAATTCCCTCCCCAGCAAAATTATAAAAGGAATTAAGGAGCTACTTCTAAAATCAGAATAAGTTAAGTGTTGAATATACATTTATGTACAATTATGAACACTATGAACAAGACATTTTAACAGGTTTAGTGGAAAATCCTCCAATCTACAACACAATAAAATAATTAATCAATATGGCAATGGTGATTTAGAAGAATTGCTCAACTATTTCAAGTTTGCAGAACTCAGCCACTGAATCAACAAGTAAGGGGTTGTATCTTCAATACATTCTTTTAGACAAAGAGGTTCATTAGTAGAGTTCAAGTCTCTGTGGTATTTTTCACGCCTTGCTAGAGAATCTGTTAGTCAATATCACTGAAGTCACTGACTGGTTCTCCATGGACTCGACTCAGGTGATTCATAGCACGATCAAAAGCAATTCTTACTGCTTTTCGTATGCTCGAGTTACGTCCTTCCATCATTTTTAACTTGTCTATGGTCTCATCTATCCCGAGGGGAACCATTTTGGATTTGGGAAGCCACTGCCTGTAACAAAAGGATAAAAAATAAATCTGTTAAATATAGAATAAAATCAAGAAGTTTGTCCAGAAATGTCAGGGCTATTATGCCATGTTTCTCTTATCACAGATTAGCTTTACCATCTTAAAACAATAAAAAACCTTTTAAGATAGTGCTTACTTGCCTTAAATATTTGAAGAACATGAAATATTAAGAAAATCTCTTCCATAAAACAGAGGATACATTCCAATTCAGTAGTATTTAGTGATTAAATATCAACAGAAAAAAATTAGCCTGAAATACTGGTGCAGTTAAATAGGCAGCAGCAACCAACAATGGGCATGGCTCAAGATTCACCTGACACAGTATTGTTTCTCTTCATTCTTTCCCTTCCACTGTCACATGAAGTTTTCAGATGATGGATTTTTGCATTCCACTTCAGGCATCTCAATTTGTTCTTTATGGGGAAAGTTAAACTGGCAAGGAAGTTCTGCTTAGCATGCCTTTACCCTGCAGTATGAAATCCCACTAGCTCTGTATTCAACGTACTTTTCTGTTTTAAGCTCCATAAATACCTTCAAATTCTGGGCATAGAGGACTGATAACGGAAACATTTTTACATCCCTTTCTAATTAAAGCATTCTAAATATTTACTTTAAAAGTATAATTTAAATTTACATAATTTTCATAAACGTTGATTGTAATCCTGTTTTCTTAAGTTACAGACATTAAGGAAAACAAAAATAAGGCAAATTAATAAATATCTATCAAGGTATGTTACTGTAGTCTGCAATCCCAATCCTACAAAAGGCAGAAGCTCTCCTTCTGTTTACAAACATTAGTTTGGGAGACCATTTGGAGCTGAAACAACAGGAAATCTGACAGTCAAATCTGCAAAAATTTTCTTTTAAATAAGTAAAATTTAAATATTGAAATATTTTCATTCTCTTAAAGCACTCTAAACTATAGCCCTATTGTACTGAGCATACACACTGAAATAAAATGTGAAGAGTCAGTACAAGGGCACAGACAGTATGATAACAGCATGAGAAGCAGCAGTCTAACCATTATCAGTTTTAATACAGATCAGAAGAAGTTTTAAGAAGGTATTTTTAAAAGAAAGCTTTCCAAGTCCTCCAGATATAAGCGGTGAAGATGAAGAAACAAATATGAAAATCCATAGGTAATAAGACACTGGTATCACAGACTGAAGGTGACACACACCCTGCAAATGAATGAAAATCACAGACAGGGGTTCAAGACTGAAACAGACACAACAGAGAGAGAATTCTGAGTGCCAAAATAATCACAATAAAAGAATCATAACCAAAACAAATTGGTGGGGTCAGGGTAGAGGGGAGGAAAGAGGCTGGAAAAAGTATTGAGTCTTTTCCTGTCCATCTATGCAGAGTACCCATTAGAGACAACTTTGCACAATATTTTCAAGATTCAGGACCACCTGCATATAGAGACTAATCTGAAAAGTTTAAGCTACACAGGACTCCCTAGAACAAGAAGCAATCACAGCAATTATTAAGAAAGTGGCCAGGAAGAACATGCATTACACTGGTGACACCAGTAAGAGAAAAAGAGAAACAGAATGCTGAGTATGTTTAAATGCAGATGTTCTTGCCAACAGAGGCAGAAGAATGCAGGATCTTACGGAATCCTGTGCAACTGAACAAAGATAATTATGAAGAAGTTAATTAAGAATTAATTAATTAAGAAAATAATTGAAGAACACAGAAATTATGCCAAAAGATCTAAGGGGCAGAAGAGCAAATATCAGTTATAAGATTTAGGCAGGAAGTTATTTAAGTGATAATGTACTGGCACAGACAGAGTCAGGAGAATGGCAGCATCACCCGACACCACATATAATCATCAAAAGAGGAAACTGATACCTAAAACTAAGCAAATTCAAGAGAAAAACTGAGATATGGACAGATTTACAATTAGCTTGACCTGTATGGAAACTTGGAGAGGAGACGGTCTACAGAGAACACAGAAAAGAAATACATAGTTCGATGAAAGGTAGATGAGAAGCTTCCATGTCTAAGAAAAATCCACCAAAACCAACCCTAACAAAGAAAAGAACACAAAAAATCCTAGTGTGTCTCTCCATACTGCCCCAGAAAAACCCCACCAGCCCTAAAACCAAAGACCACTCGGCTGGGAAAGAGAATGTTTTGTTGTGTGAATTATCCCCCTTCAGGCTCTACACAGCATATTGCTGATACCAAAATAAATGGAAAAAGGGAAGGTTTCATGAAAAAATTTAGAAAAGACTAAGAACTTCAAGTGAAAATGTTAATAAAGCATTTAACTGAAGACATTAAAAATCCAAAGAAAATGCACTTGAGTAGACTGGGGGAAGAAGTGTTGCAATTTGGAAAGCAATAATGAAGGATGACAGAGAGAAATGTTAGGCTATTACTTTAAAAAAACCTATGAAGCAGTGAAGCAATTTTATCAGGTCAATAAATGAAAGCAGCTTGTAAATAAAAAAGACTATTTAATGACTTCTATTATTTTCTTCCAAACTGACCATAAAAAGATATCGTTCAGTGATGATATACACCTTGGTCCAAAAACAGACTCAAATATGAAATTTTAACCTTACAATTTATACTTCCATAGGAATGATATCCATGGAAAAATAATGTTTCAATTTTCTGCTGGACCAAAGGTACAGTTTTTAAAATTTTAAGTCACTGCATCAAGCAATACATTTCAGTAACTTACCAACTTCTTTTATTGTCAAAAAATAGTACTAAGAATAGTTTCTCGTCTGATTTGGTCTGCATTTGTTCTCCAATTTTCAGTACATCTAGAGGTGGCACTGGTATAGTAACACCATTGTGATGGCCAGCAACACGAGGCATCTTAGGGTCAATAATCTGTAAGAGAGAAGAAAGGACAGCTCCTCATATTTAAAATGATGTCATTTATTTTAAGAAGGTATTACAAATTAAGTTAACAAGAAAAGAATAATAAACTAAACAGCCACGGGATATAAACTGACTTTGTGTTACACACAACCTTTTGACATAGGCTGAATAGGTATAATGGAGACCTAGTGGCAGACTTAACTGAAAACACTAAAAAAAGCATTTTTCACCCCTATCAGTTCTTCTTAAAAATCCCGTCTGAATTTCAACTAGTGAAAACTTTGAGACTGACAAGCAGGTTTTAGAATGAAAAAGTCAAACCAGGATTTCTAAAAGCTGTAACTGGCCTCAAATCTTGGGGTTTGAAATTCATATACCTTAAAGAAACAACCTATGTTAAGGTATAAGTATTTCTGTAAAATACACACTCCATATTCAAACTCTGAAGCAAAAATTTTAAAAGGAAAAAAAAAGGGTATCACTTTCAAATATCTTGCATATCCAATTTAATGACTCAGTCTTCAGCAAAACATGCAGTTACAGTCACAAAGTCTTTCTAAACAAAACTTGAGGGAGAGAGGGAATATGCTGCTAACATTAAACTAGCCACCCTGATGGAAAAACTCCTTTGCAGGCAGATCACAGCATTATGAAGTGCTTAGCTTCCACCCAAAGAAGGGTTTTTACTCCATGCCTGTTCCACCCATCTCCTACTCTACAAACTCCTGTTGTTTTTCTAGCACCCACACTGGCACCAATCTTAATCCGCAGTAAACTGACTTTGGGAACTAAATGAACAGAAAGCTAATACTCTGGGGAGCTTGTAAAAATCAGAAGAATTTTCTTCTCTTGACAGAGGTTTAGCTCCTCAATCAACTTATCCTACTCTCAGAAACACCAATGCTGACATAAAGGAGAAGGCAGAAAAAGAATCCTTTGGTCATCAGCTTAAATCTAGTGCTAACACCTTCAAGAGACAATCAAATCATCAAATTTGCAGCATCTGAGCCAAGTTAGCCGCTGAGAGCACTTAAACTCAAGTGCTCTGAATATCACCTCCAGAGGTTTTAACCTGACTCTGTAGGATTACATTTCATGTTGTCCTTAGAACACACATATTAAAAGTCATGATTGTCCAGACTCATATATAAATCAAGCCAGTGTATGAACTGTTCATATAACCCCAAAGGCCTGAAGCCAAACACCTTACCAACATTTTCTCTGCAAGCTTTGATATAAGTAGAATTGTGTATATTTCTCCCGTATTAACAGAAGCATATATATCTCCTGTACTAACAACAGCTTAAAATTTCCAGTACATCATTCACAATTGGCTGCAATCAGTCAGTTCATTCCAACTATTGAGTTGTTTCTTTAATGAGCTGTAGAATCAGGAGTATTTTTATACTCATTTTGCAGCAGAAATAATATATAATACAGAAATAAAGACTACTGAGACAAGTATGCTGTTTTTAGCAGGGATAGAGGCAATTTTCTTTGCAGTAGGTGGTATGGGGCTATGTTTTGGATTTGGGCTGAAAACTGCACTGACAATATAGAGATGTTTTTGTTAATGCTGAGCAGTGCTTACACAGAGACAAAGCCTCTTCCCCTTCCCATACTGCCCCACCAGTGAGGAGACTGGGCGTGCACAAGGAGTTGGGAAGGGACACAGCTGGGACAGCTGACCCCAAGGATATTCCATCCCACATGGCATCGTGCTCATTATATAGAGCTGGGGGAAGGAGGAGGGAGGTGGGGACATTCAGCATGATGGTGTTTGTCTTCCCAAGCCACATGTGACAGAGCCCTGTGTTCCTGGGGATGACTGAACACCTGCTACCCATGGGAAGTGGTGAATGAATTTGCTTTGCTCGTGTGCACAGCTTTTACTTTCCCTATTAAACTGTCTTTATCTCAACCCACGAGTTTCCTCACTTTCACTCTTCCGACTCTCCCCCCACCCACACGGAGTGAGCAAGAGGCTGTAGGAGGCTTAGCTGCTGTCTGGGGTTAAACCATGACACAGGACTATTGCACATCTCAAGGGACGGGCAGGGTAGCAGAGATTATTGACTTAAAATCTGATATTGCAGTAACTTTAAAAACTCAGTGCATGGTAAAGAAAGCATACCTTTATTCAACCTGAATGGAAAATTACCAATTACCTTAAGTTTGCACATGGTGTTTTCAGACCAGAAACAGTATCACCACTCTACTTCTGGGAAGCTGGGCACTTACCAGAGCTGGGTAAGAGGGATATCCACTGCATTTGGCCCATACTACTTTTAGAGGCTCAAGAACAGATGTTGCAGCATCAGTTGAAATCCACATACTGCTATGCCCAACTTCTAAGAACAAAGAAATATAAAATTAAAATGTTCCAGAATGAAACCTTAGACAAATCTTTTGCAGTTCTTGGTTTCCTAATCAATAGCTCATGATCATTAGAATCCAAATACTAATACCAACTTCCACATGCATACCAATAAAAAACAGGTAGTGTTCATAACAGCTCTCTTTACATGATAGTACTACTTTATTCCAAGCCTACAGATAAAGAACAAGGGTTTAGACACTTCTAGAAATAGCATATCTTAGAACATCTTAGTTCTTAGGAAATGTTTGCCAAATTCCAATAATTCTTTCCCTTTGAAAAAGCTCCAAAGAAAATATATAATTACGGTACTTCAAATAACAGTTTCTTTTACAGCTGTGATGACAATCCTGTCACATAGGTGATGATTTTGAAGATGTAAGTTGCATGGTATATGTTTCCAAATGCTGGATATCTGGATACCCATATAGTGCCTGGTAACTTAACAATACTTGTCTGGTACACCTTTCTATTCTTATGCCTAAATTCTAACCTGCATTTTGATTTCTATTTATTTTTAACAAGTTCTCTTGGTCTCTCTGCCCTGCCCTTTCCTGCAGTCAAGTTCAAAAACATCAACAGGTTTCCAGGCAGCAGCACTAGCATTTTATTTCTTCTCAAAACAAACAATTGAGTTTATGTTACTGTGCACTTCTACCAGAATCCTCCTTTTTCTTCTCAGTTGCTCACCAATGGACTGAAGCCTGAGACAGGTTTAAGCTTTTCAGTCGATCAAAACCACAACTGGTCCCCTACACACAGTCCAGAGACTCGTCAGAAGACAGTGAGTTGTACCCTCAAGATGGAACTGGAGGTGGTGATCAAAGGGGGAAAAGTTATCCAAGTTCATATGCTGTAAAGGTGAGGCAGCACTTCTTGTATGGGGAAATGCGGTACCAAGATACAGTTCAGGGGCTGCAGCTGCACCTTCTCTCAGCAGTAAGGCAGTACTTGATAAAGTAGCTCTCTACTTGCCAAAACATAACTTACTTCTCAATTTTTCTCAGTCCACTCCCATTTCAAATGGGCATTGCCTATTTATAATGAAAGGTTCTATCTCAACATTACAAAAACATACTAGGGGAAAAAAAGTGGTTTAATACCTTTTAAAAGTAGAAATAGCAAGAAAAAAGTGTTTAAAGTGATCACATTAAAAAAAATTAGTTCAATCATTCTGCATAGTAAGTTCTATTTCTCAGCTCTGTTAGTAATAGTTTATAAAGTATTCACATGCCAGTTAGAAAGAGCCATGAGGGTTTCAATTAACACATCCTTCATTTACAGACTGTTTCTTAAAATATGTACATAGAACTGTATCTGGTACATAAAAACAGTACAAGTCCTCTTGTTCAGGGCAGCTAACAAGAAAGAAACCTACATTATTCTCAGCCACAAAGAAAATGGTATTTTAATGCTGAATAGAAGATCATACACAAGCTGACAAGGATGCATGCAGCCAGAGTCAGAGACTTCTCAGGTGTATATACAAGTAAGAGTCTCGGAATTCTTCCTAGTCAGAATTTATTCCACATGGTAGTAAGGGGTTACTAATCTAGCATGTATGACTACTAATTTTCTTTTACAAGATCTGTAAAAGAAAACTCATTTTTTCTTTCAAAACCTCTCTATTTCCTCAAGGTAGGAGAGACAATCAAAATCAGTCAGATACTATTCTTTTAGAAATCTTTAAAGCATCAAAAGCAGAATCCAGTAGTTTCTGAAAGGGTATCAACAACACTTTCAGAACGATTAATCTATTTAAGCAGTGAAAATAAGAATGTTAGAATCTGTCAAATAAATGGACAAAATTATAGTTATACAATACTATTAAGAATACAATTATTTATAGTTTACCAGCTGCAATTCTTGCTGCTTTGGCATAGTTTCCATTTTCAATGCATGATATCAATTCACTTCGGTCTTCCAGTGTGTGTCTCCGTATCAGGGCAGGTTTACCTTTACCACACTTCGGTAGACTGAAACTACAAAAGTATTAATATTAAAACCATTACTTGATAATTAACATTGTTCACTACAAATCAAAATTTTGAACAAGAATTTAAATTTCATCAGTACAGAGTAAAATCAGTAGAGCAAGCTCTAAAAATATTTTGTGCAAGAAATACAAACAACATAAAAGCCAAACCCCTGATTGTTTTCATGCACAGAATTGCCTGGTTATCAGCAGAAGACAGTTCCACTGCTCCAACAGTTCCACTACATAGAAAACAACCATTCTCTCTTTAATTTTTCATTACAAATTCCAGTCTTTCAATTGTGAAATGTCTCTACTCAAAATGGGAAATTTGTTCTCTGCAGACTTAACTGTTCTTCAAGAAATCATAGAATCTGAACAACAATTATACTGTCAATTTGATCTAGAATATCCCATTTAAAAAAGATGCAATATTAAATTATCTTTGTTTCTGAAAGCCTGTTTGACATGACTGCATTAACACCATTCCCTTAACTTGAACACATGAATAAAGTCCTCTTTTTTTTGGTAACAGATTCACCCTACACTCTCCCATATGCCCCATCCTCATGGCCCAGGACTGGAGACAGCTAGCTTTCACCCAGAGATTAGTGTTCTTTCAGAAGATACACCATTGGTGATGGAGACATACTTATCAATGGTGGCAGAGGTGTCCATTCTGACAGTCCTGCCTTCAACAACAGACTCCATGGAGAGAAAGTCAATAGCTGGTACACAGTTACTCTCATCACTGTAGTACCTGGCCAGCAATCCATGGACGGACAACCTAGAGTTCCAAAGCTATTGAACTACTATCTTTTCTGTGTACCAGACTCTGCTTTTTAAGTTGCTTCTCTCTCACCCTCACAAAAGTAAACACACACATTTTTAAGTGTTCCAGATCAGGAAGGTAATTAAACCAAGATACTATATGCACAAACATATCTGTATCTTTACAGAGCAAGAGAAGAATAGTCAGTTTAAAAATGTAACTGCCTGGATATGCCATAACCTGAATTCAGCAGAAGAATCCCAGCAATCCTGAAAGGTATCTCAGATCTGACAAAACTGAGAAAATTGAAATACACTCTTTTTTCCAAAATTTATGCAATCCTCCAGTGTGGGTCACAAGCAGTATAGAAAACGGATATATCCAGTCTCAAATTTGTATTTCAGATTTACAATTTTACCTTGAGTTACACAAGAGACTGTTACTAGATGAAATACTAGATTCTGATGCACAGCGACGACGAGGTTCAACTTTTCTTCCTGGAGTATCATCTAATGCTCTCTCTTTACTTTCATCTCCAAAACCATTTGATAGACCTGCAGCATAACACAAAAAATAAACTGCATCAAACCGGAAACCACACCATTTTCATTAACAACTTTTTGTATTCACACAATGTATCATTATTGTTTTGTTCTTCAAGCATTTTGGTGTGATGAAAAAGAACATGAATATTAACAAAATATTTAATTTCAAAAAAGTATTATAAATAGGAAGCTCCTGTTGTCCACATTTGAAAGACAGGATGAACATTTAGGTAAGGCACAAAAAAACGAAAGCAGAGATTGTAATATGGGAAATGCCAAATGGAGTATCAAATCAGTTTTTGCACGTAATGTTTCCAACTATTAAAACAATCAGCCCACACAAGCTGAATAGAAAAAAACCTCAAGAAAATAAAATGTTACAAATCAGGCAGATTACCAAGGCAACAAAAGACTCATCTGAATGCAATGCTGTAATCATTAAAATCTTTTTCAAACACTGAAGTAAGACTGGTATGGATTTCTTCGTGACACTAAACAGTTCTTCCTGGTAGTCCTTCCATTATAGTAAATTCAGACTGACTGACATGATGATGACTGTTTTCTGACACCAATAATCAATAATATACGTTACTGTTTTTAATTAGCCTCCCCCTAACACAAGTTTATATACATCAAAGGATATTACATTTTAATTCCATAACTGTAATGAAAACATTTAAAAGGCTTTTATATTACAAGCTACTTATTTGATTGGTTGTTGCTACTCCTGCTCTGGGTTTGCTATACAATCAGTATTATCCTTATTAAGCCATTTCTAGACTTGATTAAAGAGACAAATGAAGAGGTTTAAGATAGCATTCTGAAGACTTTCTAGGGTGTGTGAGAGTGTATGTGGGGGTGTGGACATTAGGACTAACAAGGAAAGAATCCAACAGAGACTCTAGAATATCATCAGAAATGCACTCACTAAAGGCAATAGTACCAGCCTGCAATCAGCTACTGTAAATTGTACACTACAAAGAGCACAAAATTTTAACACAAATTCTATTCTGAGCATGCCGCTCACAACACAAGAAAGAGCTACCCATCCCAGCCATCCTACCATTACCAGAGACTTGAAGGCGATCATGATCATTGTACATTCAGATACAGTCAAACTAGGTTATGTAACTTCACATGCCCCTCCACAGAGCATTGCAGTATAAAGCAATTATGGCAGAACTCCCTTTATTAAGTTTAATTCTTCCAGTCTGTTTGCTATGAAGACCTCTGCAAAGAAGGCTGACAACTAAGGAACTTGAGCTTAGCAAGTTACTTTGTACAGTCCAGTAATTTTTCAAGCATTTCCATACAGTGACTTATGGGATTTTTCCCTCCACCCCAGGAGACCTTCCATTTGGATTATCAATACAATTTTAGATTTTTAAAAGAAAAAAGAGAATTTACTCAATGTTCTGAAAGATTTACATATAAGCATTCTCTTCCATTGTCATTTAGTTGACACTGTAAATATTCATCCAAGAGTGTTTGTAACTCCTATATTTATGTTTGATTTCCTACAGAAGAAAAATGATAAAGGTAGCATTGTCCTGAGTGGCAAGCATCAAACTATTGATCAGTGCTATTGATTAATCTTGTTCTCACTCTCAGCAAGTAGATAAAAATATCTGCAGATTAAGGGGGAGTTGGGTCCTAGACTGTGCTGAAATAGAGTATGCTTTATGAGAAAGTATATAGGGGAATTTAAGTTATCACAGTACACTTCACATGGCATTTGAAATGAAAAGCTGAAAAAAAACATTCCGCAAAGGACATCTCTTAGGTCTCTGCAAAAACTAATTTTTATATCCTGTCAGACTTATCTTTCAAGTGAGGTGTATAAACTGCTTTGTTTTCATCTTGCCACAAGCTGGAGACACATTACTCAAGACATCGCTCAGGCATCTAGCTAATGTGAATCAGCTATCAGCAGAAACAAGTCAGATCACAGACTGAATTTTAAACAGAAAGACAGATCAAGTAATGACTGCTGCCAGAACAAGAGCACAGTTCAGGTTCCCAATGGACTGTGAAAGTGGAAAGAAGTACTTGTATTATAAGAGCATGTGTGAAACATTTAACCATATACAAGCCAAATGTGACCTGGGTACTTATCTCTGCATACACTGGTTTTGTACGTATATGCACTCTCAGGACAAAAGGGCTTCATATTTTTATTACTTCAATCAGTTTATGACTGTGCTGTCACCAAAATGGACATTTTGGCACTCTCAGTCCCTGGCAATGGTGTCTTCTCATTGTCACCATGTCGGTACCAAGAAATACGTGGTCATGGTAAGTAGCTAGTTTTCAGCAAGGCACTGGACAAAGCAACCATATGGTCGCCTGATTGCTGATGCTAAGAAACAAGGGATATAACAGAAACATGCAACTATAGCAATGGAGACAGCTCTCTGTGGTGGCAGTCCAGCTTTATTCCAGTTTAAATATAACCTGAGAGTTTAATGACTCATTTAATTCACTTAAGATTACAGTAAAAAATGTTTTATCAATCTGTAGAATTGGTTACTAATGGTGGTATCCTGGTTTCTGCTGGGATAGAGCAAATTTTGTTCTGAGTAGCTGGTACAGTGCTGTATTTTGATTTATTATAAGAATGATGTTGATAACACACTAATGTTTGAGTTGATGACTGTGCTTACAGTAAGTCAAGGACTTTTCAGTGTCTCATGCTCTGCCAGTGAGCAGCTGCTCAAGAAGCTGGGAGGGAGCATGGCTAGGACAGCTGATCCAAACTGGTCAAAAGGATATTCCATACCATGGAGTGCCATGCCCCATAGATAAACTGATGGCAGTTGGCTGGGAGGGGCTGATCACTGCTGGGGGATGGGGCTGGGCACTGGTCAGTGGGTGCTACACAACAGTATTGTGGATCACTTGTTTCTCTTGGGTTTTATTCCTCTTTTTTCTATTATTAGGACTATTATATTTTACTTTGTTTCAATTATTAAACTGTTCTTATCTCAACCCACAGGTTTTGCCTTTTTCTGATTCTCATCCTCGTCCCACTGGGGGAAGGCAGGAGCGGGGAAGTGAGGGGGTGGCTGGGTGGTACTTGGTTGTCATCTGGGGTTAAACTACAATAAGTGGGGAAAAAACCCCAAAACAATTGTGACATATTAGGAATAATAACATGAAAAAGAATTTAGAGCTTCCTTTAGGCATATTTCTCTCTTGCTTGTGGAAGTATGAAAAACAAAGAACATGCAAGCTATCAGCAGGAGTAGTTTTCCTGACCATCAAGCCCCAAATGACAGGAGCTTACACAATCCATGACACTCAAGTTTATACAGTTCATGTTTCAGAAGTTATAGGCAATAGGCATTATTTTAAGAAAGGAAAACCTCAATGCTTATTTTAAATAAAACACATTCATATCTAGTCATAGATGAAGGAGTTTGCAAGTGACCTTGAAACTTGCCAGAAAAAACCCAGGCAAAAAAATCTCAGTGCTTTATGGCACTAGCACTGATATGCAAAAAAAAATTTGATATACCACAGAATTTGGTTTCTGTTCTATCATTACAAAACTATTTTCTACCATGAATCATGAAACACTCAATGTCCTGTAGCTGCTAGAGTAAGTGAAATTAAAGATCTCCATTTGTTTTAAGGAACTTGCATTACATTGCGTCAGTAGATATAACTAAGAAGGTCAAATAAAGAAAATCCATGAGAGACGTAACTCATCCTGCTTGCAACTTTCCAAAAGCTCATGATTTTGTTAGATCAAATGAGCTTTTTCTACAGTCATGGAGTGAAACTTTATGTCAGGTACTGATCTTACACATATTGCCTCACCAACACCACTGAATGACAACCCTCCCCTTCACCCCAAAAGTCCTAAAGATCAAACAAAAAGCTTTTCATTAGTGGTTCATTTCTTTTACTTTTCCCCTCTGTTCTTAAGTTTCTTAAAAAAACCGGTTCACTCTCAAGAGGCAGAACTTTTTTCAATTAAAAAGGGAATTCTCAAACAACAAGGTCTGCTATTTATCTTAAATGCAGGGTTAGTGCCATTTCTAATCTTCAGCTCAACTTCAAATTACATGGAAAATTTACTGCCTTGTCAATCACAGCATACAACACAACCATTCTGAAAATAAAGAAATGCTAACTAAGAAGAAAAAAAAGTAAGGCAAAGATGATCAGCCTGATACTTTTCCACAGGTCACACACTGCACCGAAAACTGTATTTATCAGGCAAAGTTTTAACTTTTTCTCAACAGTGCCAGTTTGTTCTTATGCTGCAATTAAAACTTTCATTGACTACCTACATCAAGCAAGTTAGAATCTTGTTGCCCATAGCAAATTAATGAAAGCAGGAAAAGGTAATTCCCAAAAGAGAGCAGAAGTTTGGAAAAAATGGTGGAGGAACAAAGCTCAGTATAGTCCGAAGAGCAGCACAGCATGTCCATGAATGCAAAAAATGCTGCCCCAGAATACAGAATTGTGCATTTCAGACTGTAATCACATCTTACAGTTCTGCTGAAACAAAAAGAAAGAAGCAGAACTCGTACAAAATTACTCTAAAGCAATTAAAACTGTACTATGCATAGCTTGATGCAAAACCAAGTACATTCAAATGTAAGATGAAGTGCTCTACTAAAACTAGACATGAAGGGCTGAGATTCAACCACTAAAAAACCTGTGAGCGTTCAAAAAATGACTGCACACAGTGCACCAGCACTTATATAATACTATTTAGTCTCATTTTCAGTCGTGACTTGTGCACTTACCCAGACCAGTGACATTACTCTTCATTAAAATATATATATACAGTAGAGGAAAATGTGTATTTTATTTAAAACCCCCATTTTTTTCTTGGTAGGTTTCATTTCTCCAAGGAAGATGAGACTTTTTTTGGGGAATGGAAAAGGATGGAGATGTAGCATTCTTAACTAATCTGCTCTCACAGAACATGTTCTGGGAATAAGAATGCTGGGACTGGTAAAAGTTTGCGACCAACCTGTGTCACATATACTACAACACGTACAACTTTGTAACTTACGGAAATGGGGCAAAATATTGAATGAAGAGCATAGTTTCATATATGTCAAAGACTTCCTCCAAGAGTGTTCATTTCTATTTGTTTTTTGTTTTAAGGATGGCTGGTGTCTTCAACATGATCCAAATTAATTACTTCAAATGTAATTGTCTTTCTGCGTTCCAAAATGATCATTTAATTGAATTCCATTCCATGTTGAGGATAATAGAAAATAATTAGGATCCAAAGAGATAAATACCCAGCATGATATTAGTTAATATGAGAACCTGGAAGACAGTGAAAAAGCCATTAAGTCTCTCTGAAAGGAAACAGAGCTTTCAAATAAATAAGCCAGCCTTACAGCAGCGTCCAGAGACAGTGAGAATGACAAAAGTGTCCCACATATTCTATCACTAATAGCTAAGGTTACTAAATGGACAGTCTAAATAATTGTTACACTTTGATTCAGGCCTCTTGCTTGAAAAAGAAAATACTGAAAGTCATTGAAAGCACAGAATACAATCTCCACGTGCATGATATCCATCAAGAACACAGTTTAGAAATTTATCTAAAAATACCTCCAGTAAGAGTAAGAAAGGGGATGTCACTGATCTAGGGTGATTTATATATACAGGTGTAACACACAGGATAAAGGAATACTTTAATAAATCATCAAAAGTTACTGTATTCTTAAAAATGCAAACCTTGAAAATGAGCAGACTGCAGAAACAGGAAGGTATCTACTAAGTTTTTTTTTTTAAGAGTGACTCCTAAGACTAACTCTTTAAATGTTACTTCAAACAGTAAATTCTGGAGTGCAGTAGGAGTATTAAACACAATTCTTCTTTTCAGAATACACAGATGAATATCAGGGCACATCAAAGTTTCCAGTGCTTAAAACAGTCTTCAGTATGCAGACAAAATGGAAGCCAGTTACTCAAAGACTACAAAGCCTGGTGTGAAGAGTCCCCTTGAAAATAAAGCTTTTAAAACTTGCTTAAAACTTGGTCATGGCTAAAGATAGCAAAGACAGCTCAGTATGAGCCCATGATGTGGCACCTACACACCAAACAGCGGCACCTTTCAAGATCCTAACCAGAAAATTTTCACCTTTGAAGGTTTAAGTGACACAGAACAAATACAGTTTGGTGGCCCAATGAATGGCCTATTTGATGGGTTCCAAAAGAATGCCAAAGAATTAATATTGTAACTGTACTAATTTTCTTCAAATCCGAGAATTAAGAAGTGTCTCTGGCTAATCAGATGAGACTCTGCTACAACAGCAAAATCTGATTTGCACAACAGAAAGGAAAACTAACCAACATTTAATAACTACAGCTTCCATAAGATAAGGATCATACGTTGCTCTGCACTACAACAGGATCTCTGTACTGTAGGATGATTGTTCAAGGCATTTTAAAATATGCAAGTGGGAGGCAACCTTAGTGGAGGAGTCTGAAAACACTCCAGAAAACTCTGAAATGAAAAAAGAGCATACAAGCAGAAACATTTCTTAAAAAAAAAATTTTACGACTTCTTCTAAGACAGTATCAGCTGTTCCAGTGGTACATACAGACTGATGAAGCAGTAGAGCAGAAAATGCCATTAAAAAGTGCATACACAAAACCTGAAAAATTAAAAACTAACTTTACAAACTGAATTCTTGAATCAGCTTTTGTTTATGTAATTTATGACATGTAAAACACACACAGATGATTGTAAAATACAAGCTTTAAATGCCTGAATCACATACAGACCAATGGTATGTCATTCAGGAACCAAGAAATTACTACAGAAAGTCAGTAATATTTAGGACCATTTACTTCTAATTACTTTGGCAAAAACTACTTAAGAGGATTTAAGACCAGAATCTTTTTTCCAAACATTTTTTACTGATTTATGCCCAAACAGTAAAGATCCCTTAAAAGGGATCCCAAATTTTTTTACACATTTTCCATTTGAAGATTTTTACTTTCTCACCTACAAAATCCTGATATAAATGAAAAAAACCTTTAGATTTCTTAAAGACTTAAATCAATAAAGATGATTTTAATTCTCAACTTATATAATGAAAAAACATGATAATTATTTATCAACATACTGCATGAAAATTCTAGTGCCTAGCAGTCTTTCAGAGCAGTCCAGCAGGACCTACACCTACAAAGAGAGGCTATTCCATTCCTAAATTGAGCTGTTCCTAAATGGAACTCACTTTCGTAAATTACTATTGGAACTAACTTTTGTAAATTACTGTCTACAGGATTTTATACAGAGCTTTTATCAACACATTTTTTTTCTTCATTGAAAGTAAGAGTTTCCCTGTAATTGTGAGAACACAACTTTTGGGTATGGTATCCAAAGAAAATGAAACAGATGAACAGAGAACTCCAGAGTTCTTATATGTAAGCAGGTCCAGCAATCCTGTTCTACTAAAAATAAGTAATTTAGCATTTATTTGCCTTCTACAGCTATTTAGGAAAACTGGTTCTTAATTTGTCCCTCTTTCTAGGACAGGGAACAGAAAACGAAACTGAAGTTGCTACTTGAAAGAAAGATCAAGGCAGAGATCTGCCACTCCTGAGATGACATACAGGACACCACAGTAAACTGCAAATCTTTGAATTACTTCAGTAAGTTACACAGCTGCATTCCCAGTCCTAATTTTCCATGTCTTTTTTACCTTGAGAGGTACTTCATGCAGGGAGATTAAAACTTCATGTGATTCAGTATAAAAGATCCAGTGCTTTACAGCCTCCTTCTATGATAGCCTGCAGCATACTTGAGGAAGTGCATGACCTGAAACCTTTGAGACTGAAACATCATACTAAAAAATTATTCCAGCCTAGCAAAAATTAACAGTGCTTCCTATCCTAAGATTGTCTTCCTGGCTTCATTGACAGGAGCTGCAAAGACCAAATGAGATGTTTCACTGCTCATGCAGTCAACCTGACAGTGCTTGAAGCATCATCAAGAGAAGATAATCAAGAGCTATTAAATACCAGCCCAGCTTTGCTATTTTTAGGCAACACTGAACAAAAGAGTTAAAATAAGACTGACTTGCATGTTCATATCTTTGTGTCGAATCAGATGAATCTGTAGTTACTTTTTCCCCCTCACATCTAAAGTACTTTTATCTTCAACAAAATTTTTTAGAGAACTCAGGAGTTAGCTTAGGAGTTAGTTTTTAGAGAACTCATCACATGAAGGTTAGTTCTCAGCATCTGCTTTGGTCTCCATTTTTTTCCAATGACATGCTGTTAGGAAGTAATTTCTGAGCATTATTACAGCTTTGGAGGGAGGGGAAAAAGGGAAAGTCAAGGAAGAAAAAGAAAAAAAAAAAGGAAGGAGAAGAGAAAACAAAATCAAAGTGGGAGCATTACCACATTAGGATAGCATGGCCTGTCAAAGTGACAGCATGACCAATGACTGCTGTTTTGGTATCAACAAAAAAAAGCAACATTGCTTCAATTTTACCCATTCTTGAGTACTACATGTTTCTTTGTATGGGATATCTTCTTAATGTGCACACTTCCCCTGTGTACACCAAAGGAACTACATCTGGGTACTACAATGGGAAACATAGAAGAGAGCTATTCAATTAAAACTATCCCAAAATACTGGACTGCGTCTATGATACAGTGAATGAGTACATGCTACCATAATTACTCTTCATGGAGGACATCCTTTGTGCATGCAAATACCTAATTTAATCTCTTCTCACTGAGTGGAAAAAGGGGAAAAGGAAAAAACCCCACAAACCACAAATCCACACACAAACCTTCTCTGAGAGACATTAATTTGCAGTCAACCATCCTGTGTAACCTGTACCACTCTCTCCACTCACAGCAGAATGGGCCTTAAGTGACTGGTACTTTTGCCTGCCAGGTTCAGCGCCTGACGCTACTGTTGGGAGTCACTGCATTACCCTTTTTTATTGTCCACCTCTTAAATGAGACCTGTAGGTGAGTACATGGGGCTTGGACTAGATAACCTTTGAAGGCCCCTTCCAACCCAAACTGTTCTACGATGTTCCAGACAGGTCAGCTGACTTGATCCACTTTGGTACCTTGTATGTCTGGTACGAGGCGACTTCACAATATCTAAGCCTGTGAATTTGAAAGTAGGTCATCTATACTCAGCCCCAACACCATGGCAAGTATCTTCTTAAATAAATTAACAACACACTTATAAAAAGCATAGTGTGACTCTCCAAATTCACAAACTTTTTTAATATCTTCAGTAAATCCCACAGTTCTGTTTACCATCTGCACCACACAGAAAAAAATAGTCTTAAATGTCACAGATGAAGCACACAGAGGACTATGACATTTAATTTTTTAGAAAGCCAAACCTGGGCCAAGAAATGAGCTAAGTATTTAAAAAAAAAAAAAAAAAAAAGCAATACGTGGAAATGTGTGTGTGAGAAGGTGCATCTTGAAGCAGGGTTTAGTTGCAATCGATCTTGGGGGGAAAAATTGCCTATGGTCCAAANAAAAAAAAAAAAAAAAGCAATACCCGAATACAGTAAAAGGCTCCACAATTCCTACAGCATCAAGAAAAACAGAAGGGCTTCTAGAAATATTTATTATTACAGAAGATTTGGTTATAATCATCTTAGAAAATAGCGATTGTTGGGTTAATAATTAACTGGGTTAGTGATGTCCAAGAACTTAAAGTTGGATATTAATAATTATTATCTTAAAAATAACCCAAAAGACATCACTTTCAAAGAAATCAAGATGTTTAAGAGCCAATAAAAATTTCCAGAATACTAGCGTATAATGTACCTTACACATGCACACATTTCACAAGCCTTGAAAAAAGCACAAACTCGCCATTTATCCAAGTGTTCATCAATCCCCACCATTCTCAACTATGTTGCTCAAAATTCCCTCTATTTTAATAATATAAATCAAGAAATAAGAAAAGGATTTTTCACAGTCAGGAAGTTAATTCTATGATTCTTTATATGAAATAAAATCAAAATGAACATGTATTTTCTTAAAAGTCATTGTGAGTGTTGATTGGCATAAATAGTTTCCTACCCAGTCTTTCTGCCTTATGCACTTATTTTATTCTATGTGTATTACAAAAGTCCTCCCCTATCTCTCAAAATGTTCCCAGAAATTAAATTGGCAGAAATTTTCCAACGGCTGCCAGAACTCCTGTCCAAAGTTTGAGTGGGCCAAAAACAAATGAAGAAATGCAGCAGGGTTCTTTTTTTTTTCCCCTCCTAATTTCTCTCCTTAATTTGCTTTATTTTCTTAGAAAATGGTCCTACGTTTCCCAGTAGCCTATCAACCTATTAGAAAACCAGTCAACCAAACTTATCCTGACAACTCAGCAGTCAGACTCCTGTAGTCCCCATATCTCAACACTGACAAATTCAACAATCCAGGGAATAATTCTTTTTAGGCCTTCCCAATCTCCAATACTTTGTTTGTTTGCAAATGCACCTTAAAATATTTTATGTTTTCAAACCTCCTGAAGTCAGGCAGCTAAAGTTCTTAGATATCACTAAGTGCTCAAATAACTAAATTTCAAATCAGACTTCACATGAAACAATCACTATGCATTTAAAGACAACAAATCAGGACTGTGGATTTGTCCATAGATCTAGTAAAATTGCTGCACTAGACTCATGAATAGAGATTATATACATATAGATAGATATACACATGTACTATCATTCCTGTCTATGCTAATCAGAAGAGCAACTATACCAATTTGTTTGGGTTTTTTTGCTGAGGAACCTTCATTTTAGTTTTTTTATTTACTTCGAGGACGTAAGTTTCTTAGCTATGCATGGTTTACTTTCACTTCTTCCATTTAGTGAATGGTAACTGAATGCTGTGCATATGAAGCCTCACTTTTAGCCAAATTGGCCTGTGTTCCAGAGAGGCAAAGATTTATTAGAAATCAAGTACTCAAGAATTAAAAAATTAAATTGTGTTCCATTACACTCCAGACACAGTCTCTACTCTTATCATATCAAATTAAGTAACAATGGTGATCACTACAATATTAAAGTCTATCAAATGCAAATGGAGTTCATATTCAGGTTACTTGCAGGCAGTTCTTAAATGCCATCATTTTGTGGAAGTCAAGCAGAAAGAAAGTCAGTCCAACATTCACTAATAGATTTAATAAGGAATCTTTGTTGTACACAGATAACTGTATGTGAAATATGTATTAAGAAATGATAAATTCCCCCATTCCCTGCTTTTTATTGTGTGAAGTATTCTGTTTCAGGGATCCATATTCTAAATATTTGTTTACATCTGTTTCAGTATCTTGAGAAAATCTGTGTAGCTGGAAGCAAGAATATGAAGTAAATTACACACTTCACTGAAATTTTCTATTACTGCTATTTGGCCAAGAAATAATAGAAACACAACATACTGCACTATAATAATCACTATTTGAAATCCTGATTCTGTGGTAAGTTACAGTGGTTGTTTTACGATAGTGTATTTTAAACACTTAGTTTCCAATTAAAATAGAGAGTACTGTAACAGTAACTGTGAATTATTAACCTAAATTTAGGAATGCTTAGAGATGATTGATAGCACCAAGTACACATGCAAATTTCATCTGATCATAATCTAGCATTTTACAATGTTAAAAAAGGTTTCTTAAAACAATAGTTTGTTCCATCTGCTATCTTACACAACTGATACAGGCAAATTTTTTAACCGTCAGTAAAATCTACCTTCTATCCATTAATAAGTTTCATTTTTCTCTGATGAAATAACTGCACCAACTATTTCCCTGACAAAAACAATTCATCTTTGTAACAAAAGAGCAAGGTAAGTATACAGTGGGTATTTTGAAAAGGTCATTGAGCTTGTCACAGTTAAGACTTGACATGCCCAACCTTCAAGAATCTCACATCAATCTCTGATGTCACCAAAATTTCCTCAGTAAACCAACAATCTTCTTTCTGAAATTGTTGTTAGATACCAAGTGAAGCAAACCCAAAATACATCAAGTATGTATAGGAAGTTTTTAAACACATCTCCACTATGTAGCTGTCAGTTTCCACATAGCAACTATGAAGACATGCTCTGTGATAATGCCCTAACAGAGCACTAGAAAATTTAAATTGAAGATAACACTACACTACTGCTTCATGTATTTTAAAGATTCACATATAAAAGGTCAGAGTATTGAAATGAACTGCTTTCAGTCCTCTTTGAAGGTTAAGTCATGCTGTTCAGTAGTCCCATATTTCTGAAAAAGAGCTGGCATTTCGATAATCTTGTGTATGAAAACCAAAAGCATAAGAGACGCCACACTTACAAAGGAGCATGTCAGTGGATACTGTGTGTGTCCTTCTTGAAAATAACTGGCAAAAACACCAACCCCAAATGTAAGTCAAGAGAGCACAATAAAAGCACCCTATAATAATAATGAAACAACCAAGTAGGTATGGTTTTACTCAACTAAATAAACTTTAGAGTCTTCCTTTGAACTTCATCATGTAAGAATACAGGAGTGACAAGAAAGGAGGAAACACTGAAGAGACTGTACAGTATGGGACAGAAATGACAAGACATCCTTAAATAATGTCAAAAACCCTCACACTGGCTATGAGTACGTAGAAAGGAAAAGAAGATGTGACAGCGCTGCTCTTGACCACTTAAAAATTTCAATGCTTTGTATATTAAGCAAAGTTCTTTTTAATGACTTTTTCTATATCCAGTAAAATTAAGGGTATTTAACATTCACACCATTCAAAAAACTGTGCAACAATAATTCGTTTTCAACTGCAGGGATTTGACACAAAGCTGCTAACTCATGTCAGTCAACACACACGAGAAGCCTGTGGCATGCCTTTTCCTATGATTGGATGGCTTTGGATTCTACTGAATAAAAACATTTTTACCTACAGCATGTGATTAAATTTTGTAAAAAATAACCAGATAGAAAGAATGTATTACTGTATACATCATGTAATGCATTTTTATCATAACACAGACATCTGCATGAATCAACATCAGTTGCATACACAAAAAATCTTAACTGTTTTTAAATCTTGGTAAGTATCTGACATTTGTGCTGGTTTCCTGCTGAACTGCAGCTCAAGATAGCTGCCAACTGTAAATTACTTAAATTAGTATGGAGACATAAACTTGAAAATAACACCAGGAATAAAATTTTCTTTGTGAAAGCAAAATGTTTGGTTGCAAACAGCAAACCTGATCAAAGGATTAAGATCTGATAAGCTGCCACATCTGTATGACCATATATGCTTAAAAAACAAGACACTATTAAAGAATAACTAGAACATTTTCAGGTGAATATTAACTGGCTAAACTGTTTCTATTCTTTCTTCTTGAACAAATACAAATTCTAACTATAAATGCTCCCTAAGTATTTGTTCTACATAGATTTAATTCTGTTTATATTTTTACTAGCTTCAGGAAGAGACTACATAATTTTGTTTTAAAATAACAACAGAAAAACCTTTGAACTTCTGGATTTTATTCCTGTAACTGGATTGCTTGTTTTGAAGCTAATCAAAAGCATATTTGCTCCTAACTCCACAGAGAAAAAGAAGCAAAATGGCTGAATTTAAATGTATTCAGAAATTTGGTGGGTTTTGGTTTTGTTGCTGCCTTTTTTTTTCCTATAAGAATTAAGTTAGCTTTCTTACAAAATAAAAACTTTTTCTTCCTCCCAAAGAAAAAAATGACAATGTTTAACGTAAAAATTTCAAGGACTTAGTACTAATTCCTGGTGCAATCTAGCACAAAATGATTCACTGTGTGTGATAAATTGCAGTCTATATACAGGTATGTAATGAAATTATCTAGATTATAAATTGGCAAATTAGGATATTTGGAAACCAAAGTTTTTTATGTTATTAATAAAGATTAACACATTTCTATTATCACACTACCTTCACTTGGTTCCTACTTCAGAACCAAAGTACCAGACCAAATCTGCATGCTCTTTCCAAAATGTCAGGAAAAGGAATGGAAGTTGGGGCTTTCCAAAGAAGCAAGCCAAACACAGCCCCAAAAATATAAATGAAGGAGACTTCCCCCCACTAAATCTTACATAACACCTTCTCATACTATGATTCCAGCATTAGAATCATTACTATCCTCACCAGATCATTCAAAAAACCCCAGCTAACCAACTAACTAAAAAAAAAGCACCACCCCACACCCCAAAAAATCCCACAATTCAAAAAAAAAAAAAAATCCCCACCAACCAAACAAAAAAGAAACAGCATAAAAATCAACAACGCTCCCCTTTTCCCCCAAATATAACCCCCCTTCCCTCTCCAGCTTTTGGAGCACATCTTCACACAATGTAAAAATTAAACTCCTATCTCTTTCAAAGATAGGATATCTATTTCATTCAAAGACACAACACCCCCCACATGCTGTTTTCATACCTGCTAAGGGTTCCCTGCATGACAATGAAAGAGTATTTATTTCAAGGGTAATATAAAAGTCATAACAATAGCCATGGATGACATTAAGGAAATATCCGTAAGTCATTTCCTTATGCTCCTTTTCTTCCTCAAAGGTTTTATACAAACTTCTCCAATTAGCAGAACTATGGTGTGCTAAGAAAAGATGTGATTAATGTCTTGAGCTGTTCTGCACTAATGCATCAAGACAACATTTCCTTTAAAATATCCTTTAGAGAAGTCTCTTTAACAGCATAATCTTCCACTTAGATCCCTCAACTTTACTTACAGTGAACAGACTAAAGAAAAAAAAAACTACATCAAGTGTCATTTTACTTTGGGATTTTAACATTTCCATAAAATAAAGAGATATATAAAGTGCCTTATACACAGTCATCAGTTTCGCAATGTTAAAATATGCTTGGAGTAACACTCAGAAAATGAAATCATACATGGCACAAGTATTTTTCATGCTCCTGCTTACAAGCCTTCTAGTTTTGGCACCATATGTCAAGTTTCCATGTAATTTAACAGGGAATTTGCAAAAAAGCAGCTGATTCATCTTTCCTAGAGGTTTCAACTAAAGGAAGTAAAAAAAAAAAATTCACCCACTCATACATGTAGTCTTAAAAACTGCATTATGAAATCAAAGAACCCAAACTTGGTCAGTAGGTCTAACTGTCAAGGGCCAGCATAGAAATGAGTAATAATTTTCTGAACTATAACTACTCAACTGTGAGGACAGCCTGTTTCAAGTGCTAAAATCTGAAGACTAACAACCACATGTACGTAAAAATTAACAGGTACATTAACTTTCCAGATGCATCCATTCAAATAAGTTTTGTAAACATTTACCTGTGTCCAAGCGCTTTACAGGGGACTCATCATCAACCTCAGAATCTCCACATGCACTCCTTGATCTTTTCCTTGGGTGCAGAAGTGTCTCCAACCTTGGAAGGACTACAGACAAAAAGGTTTTGGTCCCTAGCTGTGGAGAAGTTGGCTGGGTTTCAGTGTTCTTTGCAGACTTTTGGGGGCTTATACTTTTCGATTTGCAGAAGAGAATGGATGTACGTCTGTTTACATCAGTTGATGACTCAGCTACAGCAGAAACAGTCGACTCATTGAGATTACTGTCAAGTAAGTGTTCTGGAGTGTGTCCATTTATTTCTTTCTGAATGGAAGTGCTATATAATTCATTATCAAATTTTACTCTTTTGTAAAGCTTACTCTGCTCTGGATTGAGTTCTACTGGTTTGAGGGTTGGTGGTTCTGAATTAGTCTCCAAGTTTGAAGGAAGAGGTAATGCATCTGATGGTTCAAGTTTAGGGGGAGATTTATCTCCTGAAAAAATTATAAATAGAGTGTGATTTTTGAAAACCTGTAGTTATAAAGTCTATTATAAAACTCACTATAAATGTGCAGCCCACCAAATAAATTGTTGTCTGGAAACAAAGCATAACATTTTAAAACCAAAACTTGTCTAGCAACAATCTGTCCTAGTTAGTAGTTCCTACTTTTATACTGGGAATTTAACAGGGGTAGAAAAGAAGATGCTTATAGTTGGTGTTAACAATTTGTACCTGGGTAAGTACTTTTTTCTTCTCATGCAGTTATGTTAGTTTCATTAACTAAAAACTACAAAATCTATTTTTTCATTAGAAAGTTGGGGTGGTGGATCATTATCTGTTAAATGCAATTATACTGCCATTCAAGTAAAATTTTTGATAATATACATTTTTATCTATTTTACCTTATCAATATTCACCTTACCTGCCTATGAAAAATTTTATCAGATAACCAGTAAAAAAAAGAAAAAAATTTGTAACCTCTTCTACTTGAGTGAACTAAAATGTGTTACAAAATCTATACAAGGGCATGATTTGTAAAGCTGTTTTACAGTTGTGACCAGAAGTTTCATCTACCAAAAGGAAAAAGTAATAAAAAATGGGGGAGAAAAACCCAACACTCCCAAAATCTTGCAGCTTGATTAGCCACTAGTTGACAAATAACACACTTCACAATGCAGACTTGATAGGAGAAATCAGAAAAACCACCCTCTACCATTTTTCTCCAGGCCCCTTCCCCCCTGCATTTTAATTTTTTTTAATATGATCACGTCCCACTCAATTCCCCTAATTCCATGCTGGGAAAAGATAATAGAGATTTGACAGTGAGTGTATAAAAGTAGTTTCAGTTTTTCATCACAAGTGATGGGAGAGAAAATAAACATTTTACTATTGCAGCATTCCCTGATACAAACAGAAGGATGTCCTAACCCATAATTATCAACTCAAAAAGATGTTAAAACCTTTCCAGCTTCCAAAATATAAGAAAGACAATACTTATTCTAGAGTAACTGTGTAACACCAATGTACTATTTATGCTATCACATAAAATATTTAAACTTAGTTAAATTTTCTATGCCACCTGAAGAAAGGTGTAAAACCCTCAAGTGTTTAAGTTCTCTAGTTGCAGTCTGTATTGTTTGGTTTTGGCCCAGCAATATTCATTTGGAAATCAATGACTTCTAAGTGCAGAAAAATCTCTACCCTGTTGTTTAAGGTTCAATCAAACAATAGCATAGTTCATATTAAAAATACCTATTTTTACAATACAGTGGGACTGTGCTCACATCATTTGAAGACACATAGGTATTAGAATTGGTAACTAATATTTCAGACATACAGTAGAATGAAATGTACAGTCAGATAAACACATTTAAACTACCAGCAATTAAAAAGTCCTATAGTTTAGAATCTCCAAGGTGACTTTCTTTGTGAACAAATTCTGATTTTCATACAAGTAATTAGAAAATATTCACAAAAATATTCAAGAACATAAAACCACTTGAGAATTATTTAGAAATAAACCCTAAATTTCATGGGGTTATTCTGGTACCATATTTTTGACATGATCAAAGACTAGAAACCAAATTGGAAAGGAGTAATTCACAGCTCTACTGAAGTCAGCTCCTGTAGAGATCCTGGGCACAGGATTCTAACACTTTTCTTATCTGTTTTTGGGCAATTTGTTTTCGTTACTCCTCTATGTACCTTCCACCCAAGAACTGAAATTTGAACTAATTATTATTACTCTTCACTAGATCAGAACCATAACAACAATACCAATCAACCCTGGATCATGCCTTTCATTATGTTTTATTTAAAAAGCTGTAATATACTGTAAATATAAGAAAACAACTACTGCTCACTTTGGACTATTTTTTTTCACAAAAAATAGCTGAAGTGAAAGGCTGTGGCATAAAAATGTTAAGCTACAAATAAAAAAAGTTGTGGCTTCATTAGCTGCCAAAACCCACATTCTTAAAGAACTATATTTAATACCATCATCACTTGAAAATTAAAAAAATACCCAAATTAAAAAAAACCCAATCCATTAAACATTTTGAGAACACTTAAAAGCCTCAGAACAAGACAATGTGCTGATCCATGTACGTTTTTTCTACCAATGCTCAAATCTCCAGCAAGTTCTATGTTTGCAATTAAACACTAAGCTGTTGTTTGAATGGCAGTTAAGGATAATCATTTTATTGACTTCACCTTTCAAAAATTTTGAGAGCATCAAGCCGCAATAGATAGAGACTATTTTATTTGTTACCATGCTTCCACTTTCCCTTGAGCTCTTTCCTCCTCCTATTCAATGCACTTATTCAAAAATGAAACACATCTCTAACTCTCCTAAAGAAAAAGTTTAGTTTCTTAGAGCTAATCATGAAACAAAGTCAACAGAATTCTTGAATGACAGATTTTCTTTGCAGCATTTAAAAATGAGCAATAAAAACCTCAGAAACTCATTTAAAAGCTACAAATGCAAATATGATATCCAGTTGAAATATGAAGTTAGTCCTTCTAGCCCACTGCTCTCATTGAAATCAATGGCAATTAGCCAAGAGTAGATGCAGTTCTGAGACAAATGTTCTGAGGAAGAAGAGAAGCAAAAGGAGAAGAGCTGGGTAGACAGCTGACTTGATTCTACAACATGAAATTTGTTAAGTCTTATCAATAGTTAGCTTTATTTAAAATAAATAAATAAATAAATAAATAACCAACCCCAAAACCTACCCACCCTCCCTCCCCAGAGTCTAGAGTAGAGAATAAGAAAGGCTAAAAACATAGTACAACAGCCAGAGTCTTCATTACCATTGACCTAGGCTCACATGTTCCCTAATACATACTTTCACATGTAAGTGCATTTCCAAAAGTACAAAGCTATTTTCCACTCAGCCATTTCCAGCTGCTTTTTGTACGAGATTGTTTGCACTTTCATTTTGTAACACTTAAGTTTTTAAAGCCTTGCTACCATGAAAAATAATGCAGGGAGGTTTTTTTAAGAAGATCATTCTACTTTTAAAATATTTGTTGCGATTAAGCGGCTATTTGCATATTTTAAAACTAATATTTTAATTTTAAAATCAGTATTTTAAACTTAATGAATATTAATTTATCAAACTCTCTAATTCACATTATTATTCACATTACAGCACCTAACTGAAGCAGTTCAGAACAGTACTCATTTAAACCTGGTTTACAATCTTACCTTCTTCTTCTCCGTCTTGTTCTAATGCTGCACTTTCTTCTTCGAAACTTCCAATACCTGATTCTATTTGGGGAGCCTGGTTGTGTTGCTGACTTAGTTTGTTGCGAATAATGCTGATTTCTTTCTTTAACAGCTTTGCTCTTTTGCTCCTTGACCCACTGGATTTCATTGCACAGGTGAGATCAAGTTTTTCTAGCAGCTCTCTCAGCTGTTCTTCCAAGGACATATGTGCTCTGTTTGCAGGATTCAGTAACCTATCCACTGAAGTCAAAACATGTACAATTGAAAACATGTTAGCATTTCCCAGAATATTCCTCAGAATAATAATACCAATAGGAGGGGAAAAAAAATCGCATGCAAAATAAAAAAATACTGTCAAAAACCTATTTAGATTTCAGTCAGAAATGTTGAAATTCCTACTATATATTTACTGTTTTTCTTAATCAGCATTTTGCTCAAAACAACTAAGTAGTAAAGCAAAGAAGTAAAAGGTCAGAAGGAAGACATAATTAATCCTTCCCACTCTAATAGATTAATTCCTTCTTGTTAAAGAAAAGGACAAAATTACGGTTATAAAAGAAATGTGTTAATTATTCTCCTCCACTGCCAAACCTTAGAAAACTCATGTGTATGTCAAAAGAACAAACTTTAATTCCTAGTATTACAAACATGCTAAATTTTTTAATTGAGTATGTTATTTAAGAATGTGCTGAGTTTTATGGACACCAGTAGTCATTTTCCATGGCTTACAAGTATACAAAATCACGTGAAAGAAAGCACTCAACTTAAAAACCTTTTCCGTGTAAGTTGTTACATTAGGCTCTGACTCTGCCAAAATCAGCACCCAGATAGCACTGACATCTAATGACAGATCCGGTGGAACAGAAACACCAGAATCTTTCAAGCAATGCTTTTAATGGGGGGTGGGAAATCTAGTTAGCAAACAGAACAGCAACAATCCTAAACATCTCTATGGAACATACGCTCTGTGTGCAATGAAAAATGCAACTTTCAAAAATAATCGAAAAACATCTCACCATCTTCCCAGGAGAAAGGCTGGGGAGACTCAAGTTTAGGCCGTTCCGATAAGTGCATTCCAGTTTCATTGTTATAACCAATTCCTTCAGCATCTCTCCTAGCTTGCCTGAGAACTACACCTCCTTGATCTCTTAACCGCACTGCAGCTCTATAAAATATTGTATCTTTTGCATTGTATTTCATACAGTTATCTATGATAAGATTGAAGTCTTCTTCAAACTCAGTGAGGTTTTTATAGCCTTGCGCTTCTAACCGTTTTCGCATGGTAGAGAAATCCATAGGATGTTTAATATGATCCAAATAGTCTGGAACCTTTGAATAAATATTTAAAACATGAATGAGTAAAATTGTCTTACTATAGCCAAAGTAGCATTAGTTACTAACTGATCAATTTCTTAAACATATTTTGTAACACCTCAATACAAGAAATTAAAAATGTAACTTAGAATTGCACGTCTTGACATTGCAAACATTTACCTGCCAATAGAAGTTTAAATATTACAATATTCTGCATCTTGGGTAATAAGTTTGAGCTCTACTGAGAGATGCTGAAACTACTTTTTTTTTTTAATTCTGTGGTTTTATGTACTCCTACTTCCAGGCAACTGGTGACAGGACAAGGGGACATGGCCTCAAGTTGTGCCAGGGGCAGTTCAGGTTGGATATTAGGAAAAATTTCTACACTGAAAGGGTGGTTAAGCATTGAACAGGCTCCCCAGGGAACTGGTGCAGTTGCCATCCATGGAAGGGTTCAAAACAAATGGATGTGACACTTTATGATGTGGTTTAGTTGGCATGGTGGTATTAGGTCAAAGACTGGACTTGATGATCTTGGAGGTCTTTTTCAACTTTAATGATTCTATGTACAATAAACATATGTGTATGCAGTATATGCGCACATACGCACGTATACTCTTAAGTCTGTCTAGTTTCACCTTCAAGTAAGAACACAGTATCTGCATTTCAATTTTTGATACCCTTCAAATTTGCTTTATCTTACTGAAAAATATCAATATGTACCCAACATTCCATAGAAGTATTTCCCACAAATTATTTTGGTTTGCAAACATGAAAAGGCTTTCATAGCAGTAAACCATAACTCATAATGTTAATTACCAGAATAAAGATCAAAAGGTAACACTGATTCTAACTCTGCATGTAATGACTTGTTTCTGGTACTTAAGTGCCACCAAGCCATATTGTGAACACCAGGAAACACAGCTGCAAAGATACCTCTTTAAGGTTCACTGGCTGAGCAAATATTCGAGCAGAATCCTTTTCCTGCAGCTGATCCAGAACCGATCGCAGAAGGACAGTGAATGGAATAAGCTGAAGTTCCATAGTAACCTGCTCAATCTTGACCTAAGGAAGTAACGGTTATCCAACTGAGTGTTTTTCATTAACGTACTGTATTAAAGTTGTTTTGCAGCAATAGTATAGTATTTTAGATATGAAATAAAATATAAATACATTTAAGTAAATGAGTTCAGTACTACTTTCAGTATCATCAGTTGGCATTTGTCTGACATAGGTTTCCAGCTAATGATTTTATAACAAAAAATCATTCTCATTCCTACAACTCCAGCTTCCCAGAATTCAAATTTGTATTTTATATGTAAGAATTTTATTACACTTTTTAATGTACTTTTCTTTGAAAAGATGCTACATAATAACAGCTTCACAATTCACCAACAATGTGAAAATAGTAAGAATTTAAAGGTAACGTTTCAAATTAAATTTCAGTTGTACTGCTATGTTCAAAGTTTAAAAAGAGAATCTGATTTACAGCCTACATAAGACCAAAACAAAGAGTAATTGGAAAGACAATGTTCTACATAAATTCCAAGAAAAGAATTTCGAAAAACAGAATCAACATCTTCAAATAGTTGAACATCTTTCAGAATTTTCATTATTTTTGACACTATTTCAATTCCTCTGTAGCTTAATTTTCAGGCCGTTTAAAGAGTTATCAGCAATGAAACAGTCTTGCTATGGCAAAAGTAAATTCTTAAAGAAAAATTAAAGCTGTGTGTATATACATATAATATAAACATGTAAATAAAGTACAAGCAAACACACATATGTAAAATACATGCATATAAATAATAATACATGCATGTAGCAAGTGATACATGAATGCACATAAATGATGCATAGAATTCCAGAAAACACTCCAGAATGACAAATTGTATTAGCTTGCAATGAATGTTCACAGTTTGCAAAAATCAAAATGAAATGGTGTTTTTATAAATAAGGACCATTATTAAAAACTCCTAAGTGCAAACATTTTGCTTTCACAGTTTTCATATAAAAGTTTATCTTTCTGCATTACCATTTCCTCAAATCTCTTCTCCTGGCAATGTTAACTGTAGAATGTTGTAGGACTCCAGATGCAGGTTTTTTTGGGGTTTTTTTTGGTGACAAAAGGATAAAAGTGCTACTAAGTACATGGACATGTACTGGGAAAACCCAAATAGACCAAATCTTACACAGTTCTTCATGAACCAATCGTTTTTTCAAGTCTAAGAGTAAGTCTTGTTAAATCATTTCTCTATACCAATGCACACAGCATGTGCAACGAACAGAAGGAGCTGGAGGTCACAGTGCTGCCAGAGAGCTATGCCCTACTTTCCATTACTGAAATTTGGTGGGACGAATTCCATGACTGGAGTGTGACTGTGGATGGCTACAAGCCGGTCAGAAGGGCCAAGAGGGGAGGAAGGAGTAACAGGGTTGCCCTCTACATTGAGAAATGAAAATATTGTGAAGAGCTGTCTCAAGAAAAGCCATGAGCAGGTTGAAAGCTTAAACACCGAGGTGAGTGAGGGAACCCGGTGGTTGGCATTTCTTTCAGATCTAGGGGAGCCTATTGACAAAACCTTGCTCCAGCTACAGCAGGCATTGCTGTCGCAGGCTCTTGTCCTGCTGTGGATTTCAACCACACTGACATCTGGAAAAGTAGCATTGACAAGCTGTAGGAGACTCTTGGAGTGCATTATGGGTAACTTCACACGGCAAGTAATAGACAGCCCTAACAGAGGGAATGTGATAGAGGGTCTGGTGCTCACCAAAGCAAGTGAGCTAATCTGAGACATCAGGACTGGAGGCAGCCAGGGCTGCAGTCATCACACACCAATGGAGTTCATACTCCTCAGGGATATGGGTCAGGTGAAGAGTAAAGTCAGCATCCTGAATTTTAGGAAAGCAAACTTCCAGCTGTACAAGGCATTAGGCTACAGGATTCCATGAGAAACTGCCCTCAGAGAGAAAGGAGCAAAACAGCTGGCAGATCTTTAATGACACTTTCCACAAAACACAAAAGCTCTTGATACCTAGGTTTAACAAATCAGGAAAGTAAGGCAGGAGACTGGCAGGGATAAGTTGAAACTTGACTGATCAAACTAACAGGCAAGAAGTGCACAAGCAGTGAAAGCAGGGACAGGTACCCTGGAAAGAGTAGAGGGATCCTGTCTGGTAGCTAAGCCACTCTGCATGGTATTTGCAAAGTTGTGGCAATGAAGTGAAGAGCCAGATGACTGGAAAAAGAGAAACATTGCACCCATATTTTAAAAGGCCAAAAGGATGACTGTGGGAACTACCAACCTGTCAACCTCACATCTGTGCCTCCAAAGATCATGGAACAGACCCTCCTAGAAGCTATGCAAAGCTTCCATGTGGGGGACAAGGAGATGATTAGGGGCAGCCAGCACAACTTTACCATGGGCAAGTCCTGCCTAATCAAACTAGTGGCCTTCTATGATGGAGTAACTCTATCAGCAGACAATGGAAGAGCTATGGATGCAATCTATCTGGACTTCTGTAAGGCCTCTGACTTGGTCCCCAACAACATCATTCTCTCTAAACTGAAGAGAGATGGATTCAACGGGTGGACTGTTCCATAGGTAAGGAATTGGCTGGATGGCTGCATCCAGAGAGCAGTGATCAACAGCTTGGACTCAGGATAGAGATCAGTAACGAGTGGCGTCCCTCAGGGGTCTGTTCTGGAACCAGCAGTGTTTAGTATCTTCATCAATTACATAAGACCATAGGATCAAACGCACCCTCAACAAATCTGCAGATGACACCAAGCTGAATTGTGCAGTCCACACACCTGAAGGACAGGATGCTATCTAGATGGACCTGGACAAGCTCAGGAAGTGGGCCCCAAGGGAATCTCATGGGAGTCAACAAAGTTGAGTTCCAGGTCCTCCTGCACCTGGGTTGTGACAACCCCAGGTATCAATATCGGCTGGGGGATGAACAGATCCAGCCCTGTCAAGAACTTGAGAGTAACAGTGGATGAAAACCTCAATATGAGCTGGCAGGGTGCGTTTGCAGCCCAGAAAGTCAAATGTATCCAAGGCTGTATCAAAAGAAGTGTGGCCAGAAGGTCAAGGGAGGTGATTCTGTCCCTCTACTCTGCCCTCATTTGACCCCACCTGGACTGCTGCATCCAGCTCTGCAGCCCCCAACATAAGAGCACAAAGCTGTTGGAGTGAATCCAGAGGAGGGCCACAAACATGATCAGAGGACTGGAGCTCTCTTCTGAAGAAAGGCTGAGAGAAATGGGGTTGTTCAGCCTGGAGAAGGGAAAGCCAAAGCGAGACTTTATTGCAGCCTCTCAGTACGTAAAGGGGGTTTAAAAGAAAGATGGGGACAAACTGATTAGTAAGGCCTGTAGTGACAGGACAAGGGGTAACATTTTTAAACTAAAAGAGGGTAGATTCAGACTACATATAAGGAAGAATTTTTTTACAATGACGGTGAAGCATTCGAACAACAGGTTGCCCACAGAGATGTAGATGCCTTATTCCTGGAAAAATTAAAGGTTAAGTTGGATGGGACTTTGAACAACCTCATATAGTTGAAGATGTTCCTGTTCATTGTAGAGAGGTTGGACTATATGATCCTTAATGTTCTTTTCAACCCAAGCCATTCTGTGATTCTATGAAAATTTTATATATTTTCAGAAGTTTGAATGCATGGCATGCACATATGTTACTTGACTCTTTGTGAAGATTAAAATACAGCAGTCCTTCTACTGAAAAAACTGCGTGAGAATACCTAAATTATCTTTCCTTCAGAAAAGTTCCACCATATTAAAAGATGCTCCATTTACCTGTTCTCTTTTTAATTTTTCACGCTTACGTATAAGTTCTATCAATAAACGTGCTCTTTCAAGATCGTGGCGCAGCCTTTGCCAGTACTTCAATTTTTCTTTTAAGGCTTGCATTTCTTCATTGTCTTCTCTCTAAGAAAAGAATCAAAATGTTTTCATGAAATGAAAAATGCATACCTCTTTTAATACTATAGCTCTATACAATTACAGAACGTATGCATGTGAAAGGAGAAACTACTGTCTTATAGTTACGGCACTTGGTCGTAAGCTTCATGTGGCAACAACAGAAAACTTGTGGTCAGAGTATCTTCCAGAGTTACTCAAGGGTCTAATTGAAAACAAAATCTAAACTGGGCAGCAATCCTGTGGCAAATGCTACTGACATCAGAAGAAGCAACATAGCAGACAGCAACCTAGAAATACAAGCTGCAAAATACAATACAACATTTTTGCATCAAAATCCAAACTAGGTGAACACCATCAGTTTCTTCAGAAACTCCAGCCTGGTAGAAAAAAATTATTCATGTGGTCAACACAGTCCACCTCCCCCACACCCAGCAGAACTAGGACACACTTGTAACAAAATAATTATGGCTTGGGAGGACAGGAAATGAAAAGCTGTTTATTAGATAATATATTAACTTCAAATGGTACTGCAGGTGAATAATGCAGCAATACACCTTTTTGGAAAATGATTGAAAGAATTTAATTTACACATTTTTCAGAGTAAGTAATGTTTGAACACTTGTGGTATTTAGATTGATTTGTACATACAAAACCCAGTGATTGTTTCCCTTTACTATTTTTCATAAGGAAAAGGGAGGATACTGGAATACTACTTATAGGATTCAAATGGTATTGGTAATTCACCAGAAATGAGGCCATAAAGAAACAGAAGTCCTGATATTGGTACCAATAGAAACATCTGCTTTGGAAAACCATTACATTTGAAAAATGAATATTTTATAAAAGCATCTCTGAGAGATATCCAAAACTTTGCATGCTTGCCCATAACTAGCATAATGCAGTATACACTTGATAAGTCATCTTGGAGGGAGGGTGCTCTAAAAGCTAAAATGAAACCAGTAAATTCCATAAGCTATAAAATACAGAAGACAGAGTTATAAAGAAAAGTGGCTAAACAGATGGACAACAAACAACATTACAAATAATTACACTGAAAGCCATAAATTCCTTAAGAGAAGGATAGTTTAGAAGTACCATAGTTCCTCTAAAGGAAGCTTGTGCAATTTTTCAGATAGTTGGCTCTAAAATTAGAATTACAAAACCTGGAAGTTCAAAAACATTATCTAATAGATTTGCCAGTGCTATAATTCTATCATCTACATTGTATTTTATTGCTTTATATACTTTGCAGAGGTAAAGTTTAGTTTCATTCAAATCTCTGACTTCACTGAAGTTGAAAATACTTAAAATATCAACTATCTCTGTACTAGAATACAGCAGTCTGGAAATAACAGTTTGTTCCTCTTTTCAATATGAAAAAAAAAACAACAAAAAGAAAAACAACCTAAAAACTGGAGGTAGAAACTTCTAGTTCCCTTTCCCAATGACTATTACAACTGACAGCTATAATTTCTTTTAAAGAGTTAAATCTTGACATACAAACAAGATAATTTAACTGCTGGGGTCAGAATAGTTCAGAGTAAATTCTGACAGAAAAGAATATTAATATTTTCAATTCCATAAAATTCTCAAGAGGCTCACTGAAATAGGAAGTCTACACTGCCACTAATTGCTGCTCTCCCACACCCCTTCATCTCTGAGTACAGACCCCACGCGTGGAAAAGCAACCTAACTCTTAACTGACATAGCTGTACTATTTTTTCACTTCTACTGTTTTTCAGAACCAAAATTAAATCGTGGTGACTGCCAGAAGCAGAAGGCTTGTCCTCCCTTTGCTTGCAAACATTCAGAGTCTGCTCTTTTGCCCTATATAACTGCACAATTTAAGAAACTGGGGAACTGAGCCTGATGAAAGCTAAGTCAACAAAGCTGTATTAGTTTTAGGGTGGGTCATGAAACTTAAATACAGAAAGAAAATATAATGTTACAGCAGGCCTTAGGGTAGTTTATCAGAGACTTAAGTATTTGGCTAAACCTCAAGGTGCAGTTGCACTCAAATAAAATAAAAATCTTTTACTTGAATCAGTTGTTTCACCAATTTCATTCCACAGAATAGCACATATGTGTCAGTCTGCAGATGTGACTCAAAATACCAGGAGCACCCCATTTGCCTTTTTTTTTTTTGTACACATACACTACCTTTCTGAATGGCACCCTGCCTTGGGCATTAATAAAAAGCCTCCAATTTTTTGACACTTCTGTGCAAAGTAATGTTGGCAGACAGTTTACAGCTTAATAGCTAAGATAACCCCCCTCTGCCCTAACCTATTTACTATCTTACATACAACATATACCTTAATTAGATTAAAAGATCCAGGCAAGTTGAAGAGAGCAGGATGGAATGGTTTCCAACAATCAACCAGTAAAAACTTAAGACAGAAATAGTTCCTTTCAAAATTTTTAGCTTTCTGATTATAAAAACTTCCTCTAACTTTCTGGTAGGAAAGTTCATCTTCCAAGTCCTTCTTTCTATAACTGTCCTGAGAGCCACCAAGTTTCATTTGGCTGATGACACAAGAAAATTTCATAAAGAAACTCTTGTTTGGAGAGGGACTCTTCATCAGGAACTGTACTGATAGGACAAGGAGCAATGAGTTCAAACTGAAAGAAGGAAAATTTAGATTAGATATTAGGAAGAAATTCTTGACTCTGAGGGTGGTGAGACACTGGAACAGATTGCCCAGAGAAGCTGTGAATGCCCCATCCCTGACAGTGTTCACGGCCAGGTTGGATGGGGCATTGAGCAACCTGGTCTAGTGGAAGCTGTCCCTGCCCATGGCAGCAGGGTGGGAACAAGATGATTTTTAAGGCCCCTTCCACTCCAAGCCATTCTGTGAGTCTATGATTTTCCAATGTACTTAGTTCTTGCTGAACATAGTATTACCTGGAAAAGCATATTAATACTGAGGAAAGAGGAAAATATTTTTAAGTCTACACAAAAAACATGGAGCAACTGAGAACTGGTCCCACCATTAGTACGCTACCAGTCTCTCCCTATTAGCAGGAATGCTGTTAGTGTAGCACCATATCCCTCCTTATGCTGGATGTTAATGTGTGAGAACAGGCTCACTTCTTACAGAGACTGTAACTTAATATGATACAAACAAAACCAGAACGGCAGTGATGAAACTAGATCTTGAGCAATACAATTAAGTTTTATTAGCATGCTCTGCTGGACTTGTATGCCAATCAGACAAAGCCATTTAGCGGCTGCAACTTGTGTTCTTAATGAAATCTTCAGTGCAGGTGTGACCTTAAGTCATCAGCACCTTCTTCTGTATTTCTAAGAGTGGCTTTAAACTAACTTCACTACAGCAGCAACAAGCTTCTACACTTAAATTTCACACCTTATTTTCATTCAAGCATTCTTTAAGTTCAGGGAAAAAAACTAAAATAATGAGGATGGAAATTTATTAGAGTATTCCAATAATTTTCCTTAATTTCTAGGTGGAGAGAGAAGTGAGAGTATAAACCATTCTCTTAGATAGTTCCTTGTTCCTGCAGATGGTGAGGCAGTCCAGGTCTTTTTGCCTCATTTAGAACCCTTAGACCTTCAAAATCATACCATAACTGAACTCTGAAACACATTTATTAGGAAGTAAATCTAGGTCATGAAGACCTCTCCCTTTGCCAAATTTGTTCTAGTAATCAGAGAGGGATCAAAATCACATTACACTATGCATCCTGAAACCATTTTCAGGGTTTTGGTTCCTCGTTATAACAGTTATTTTCTGTTTAAATAACAATTTTTAAAAAATCTGAATCTGCATTACATCGCTGTTTATATTCCTTTGATCAACTGAAAAATCTGTGTGGGTTTCTTGATATTCTGACCCCTCACATAAAAAGAATTTTCCCATCTAGACTGAAATGAACAAAATAATCATGCCTATTCAAAAAATTTTATGAGATTTTTCTCACAACAGCTATGCCATAGCTGTTTATTAATGTCTTGATTATAATTGGGTTTATACTTGGGAGTAACAAAACACATTAAATGCCTTGCAGTTATGACTACTTTAATAAATAGATATTGAAGGTGCTATGGAGAAGACACAATGTCATACACAGGACACTTGCTACTCACTGAAAAGCACTAACTACACATTTTTCATCAACAGAATCATTTAATACTCAGCTCACCTTGAAACAAGATTTTATTTTTCAAAAGAACAAACTGTTTAACAGACCAATATAAATAGCTTCCAATTTATTTAGAATATATTTTTATTATTTCCTTATTTAAGAATCGTTCTCAAATTAGAAAAGAAAATCAAGAAATACTGTTTGTACCAAAGTGTAAACAGGAAATTCAATTTTAAAACGCTGATATCAAAGGCCTATTTTATTTTAATCAAACATCAATTACAATAACAGTTTTATTGTGATAGTCATTTTTTAAATACACAGAAACGTTGCAGCCTTATTATGCCATCCCAGAAGAAAACTGGCATGTGTAATTTTTCAGACACTAACAATGGTCTAGTTCTATACTGCCACAACAGCACCACACTTCTGTGCTTGACTTTAGTATTTCATAAGGACTCAGGCTCATTTAAAAAAAAGTTTATTATCTGAATAAATGAATTTCAACTATTATTAGGTAACACTAATTAGATACACTGCCAGGTACCACTCTTCAGAACTTCTCAGGCAGAAGTAAAAGATTAACCAAACTCCAAAATGGAGTAATATAAAAACAATGAAAACAAGATAAACAAGTGGTCAATTTATATTCAAAGTTGACTTCACCTAAAAGGAATCCCGTAACTGGAATTTGAGAATCTCAGCTATGAGAAAAGGCTGAGAGAGCTTGAACAATAGCCTGGAGGAGAAAAGGCTCAGGGGTAGAAATCTCACGAATGCACATTAATAACTGAAGGGAGAAGGCAAGAAGATGGAGCCAGGATCCTTTCAGTGGTGCCCAGTGACAGTACAAGAAGCAATGGGCACAAAGTAAGAATGGCGATCAGAAGAATCCTGGGTTTTTTATAAACTGTAAGGGTGACCAAGCAGTGGCACAGGCTGCCCAGAGAGGCTACAGTTTCCACCCCTGGACATATTCAAAAGCCAACTGGGCATGGTGCTGGACAATCTGTTTTAAGTGCCCCTGCTTGAGCAGTGGGGTTGTACCAGATGACCTTCAGAGGTCCTTTCCAATCTCAATTATTCTGGAAATTCTTAATTATTTTTCCACAGGAAAAGCTAAAAAAATAAACACACACAAACATGACAGATCAAATAATCAGGAAGCAGTGTTGACCATGGTATTTTTATGACTACTTCAATCAATGACTTAATTCAGCAACCAGAAATACAATTCCAACAAAAATAATAGTTCTACTATAGAGGGGGAAAAACTTCGATTTAATACAAGTAAATTATTATAAAATTAATTCCTAAGTTTTAGAAGTTATTTTACAGGAAGTCAAAGATCTGGAGAATGGAAAGAACACAGCCAACTACATATTCCGTTCAATTAAAAAAGGTAACTGAGATGCAGTAAGAATTTCCACATCATGATGCTTCACAGCGTTTCAAAGTCTATACACATGGATCCACACAGTTCAGAAGTTTTAATTATTTTTGAAGCTATCCATTAACTTGAAACCAAAACAGACCATGTGGAGCCACTGTTTTGATGTTTTTCAGCAACTTACTCATAGGAGAGTACATCTAAACTTATGCTTATCTACAATCCCACTTAACCGTGTAAAAAGCGAAACCAGAAGTTGAAACAGGTCTTTGAACTTCATCAACAACTTGCCTTTTGTTCTGTTATTACTGAACAAGGTGGGCAATATGGATCTGAATTTAAAAACTGTAAACTAGCTGTCTAACCCTCTACCCTGTTAGAATCCACATTTTTTTTCAAGTGTCAAATAAGACATCTGCTTTGCATCTTTTGACAAATTCAAAAAATTTTTATTTTTTATCTAACTCACAAAACGTTGAAGAAAGAGTTCCAAAAAATTACAACACTAATCAAAGAATAATGGTATTATGATATTTGTGATGATAGTATTTTTGTGAAACATTTAAGCAAAACAAAAGAAAAAGTTGCAAATTTTCTTTCTTGTATCTCACATATTAAAAAGTATTAGATAATTCCTGACTGCCAATATAGGTAATATCACTTCAGAATACAGTAAAGAATTTATTCAGTCCTAAGTAAAAGAAAGTTTGTACTTTGTGCTAGGTTTCCTAGTTTATTTTTTACTCAATAAAATAGAAAATTTCTGTTTTCTTCTTGTAAGTAAAAAGTATATCACATACCTGTTGTGTGTTTCTTTGTGACTGTAAACTGGACTGCAGCCTTCTCAACAGTGGAACACCATTCCTAGACAGTCTTTTAAGCAACCAGTAACTGTGCACTCGTTCAACAAAATGCTTCTTTCGCTGAATGGCCACCTGATTCATAATCTTATTTAATCTAAAACATGGAAAAACTGATATTGTATTTTGCACAACAAAGCATAAAACATATTTATCTATGGAAGTTAAACATCACATATAAATGAATGTATACTGTAAAACCAGAAGTAATCACTATGTTATTAATTTCTTTCAGTAAGATCCCTTCCAGTACAATTATTTCTGAGCAGTAAATTACAACCAAATAAATCTGCTTGACACTGCAGTTTCTACCAAATACATCAAGATACTTTATAAAGCTAAAGGGAATCAATTTTTTTGTAATCATTACTGGAAGAGCAATCCCAGATTAGGGCTGAGAATAAAGCTTTATGTGCATTTCAGAAAAATTTTCCTACTGAAAATGAAATCAGATAAAAAGCTCCAAATCACTATGAAAATCCTCAGATCATTTGTTGCTATCTACAGAAAGAATTAGTAGTTTACTTTACAGACAATACATCTTCAAATCTTTTGCATAAAAGCATGCAATAGAAGCCTTGTATTACTCTATTAATATTAAACTTTTGACAAATAAACCAAACAAAAAGTATAAAACACAGGAACAATTATTATTTTACCCCACACATATAATGAAAATAACCAAACAGAGAAGACGCAAGTGAGGATAATATAAACAGTTAAGCAAACTCACTCGACCAAAATCAATCAGTATTTTCTCCAAAGTTGCTTTTTAACAAATGCAAATACTCTACGCATACACTCATATGCAAATACTCTAGGAGAGTGCTGCATGAACATCATACACAACAATATTGCTTCCTATTTTTCAAATAATGACGTGTTAGATAGGTGTCCAAGTCTCAAACACAACACTGGCCTCTCAAAATTTATATTCAAAAGGAAGTTTATCTGAAACAAATCTTCAGCTCTCTGTGCCTACAGTTTGAAATTACAGCAAAATAAAAGTTAGAAAAAGTTAATGGTTATAGAATGAAAAGATTTTCTCCTTGTATGACAATGCTGGTATTTGTAACAGGTGGCAGCCCTTGTATAATTAACAGAAGATGCCCCAAAGTACCAACCACCAGTATTGCTAGAGAGATTGTTCCTTCATTTGGGGGCAGGGGTGAATTGGAAAGAGAGCTGGATGTAAAACGGTTACAGAAAGGATAATAACAATGAAAAGAAACCTGTTAATTCTTCACTGAGAATACAACTACCCATTGCAAAACTCTACAATCAATATTAGGGGGTTTATCAGATATTCTCCAAAATTTAATACTAAACCAGGCAAATATTAATTCAAGAAGTGTCTGATTTGTAGAGCAGTACCATGAGACATTTAAACAAAAATCATGACTGTATATACATACTAATATTTTTCTGCTTTTTCCCTTTTAGTATTATGAAGAAAGCAGTTTTGCAGGTAAGTGATAAAAGGTAAGTAGTCAAAACACCTAAAGAAAATGTAAAGTTAGAAGTAAGCCTTGGGTAAAATTATTTTTAAGAATATCTGGGAAAAATAAATATTTTCCAGACTAACATACAAGTAGATGTACCCTGAGTTCACCAAAGGTCATCTATCCCTGCGGTTTTTTTGGGATGTGTAGAAGATAAGGTGCAATAGGTCTACTCACTGCTATAGTAATTATAGCTAAAGTTTTCAGTCATCATCAGGTAAAGGCAGAGCAAACCCAGGTTTTCCTCAAAATACAGCACCATTGTGTCCTTTGGTTCCTCAATGACACTTTTTAAAATGAGTAACTAAGCTAGTTAGGCATTCTTGAAGAATTCTAGCTTAACTTAAAGCTTAGAAGGTCTGCAAATGGACTTCAGAATGTCTTGTACATCTTTCACTGGAAGGTAGACACAGGCTCCACAAAGATTTACTCAATACAGAACAGATGTGACCCTACTAAACTTCAAACCTAGTTACAATTAATTATAGAATGCAATCAAAATCAAATAATTACTTTCACAAATCTCTTGGAAACAGTAAAACCTACTGAACCAAGTCAAAAAAAGCACAGCCAAATACACACCTATTTGGAAAGATCAGAGAATCATAACATGAAGAAAGGTGCCTTGGCTTCATGCCCATCAGATGTGGCAAGACTAAGCAAACGTCTTTAACTACAGCTTCAAATACATTTGCCAATTCACATAATGAACCATTCTATTCATATATAATTACAATAGTAAAGTGCTAAAATAAGCTTAAGAAAGATGTTCACAGAAGACACTCTCCAACTTTCAAAATATAAATAAACAGAAGGTAATTTGGAGTTCAGAAACTACTTAACAAGGGGTTGGAAACTACTCATATCTGCCTTCCCCTCCAAATTAAACCAAGTATTTCATTTAAACACCACACATGGTAGAAGCAATATACTTCTCAAAATACAGAGGTCTGAAACTCTTCATGTGGCAGGTATCTACAGAGTCTCTACACTACAAACTTACTGCTAGGAGGATGTTACATCTGCTGTTAGACTCTACCAACCAACTACCTATATCACAGCTCTTTAACCATCCTTTTGCTTAGTCTGATACTTCCAGGTAGACTTTTACAGTCCTGCCTTCCCCTCCAAATTAAACCAAGTATTTCATTTAAACACCGCACATGGTAGAAGCAATATACTTCTCAAAATACAGAGGTCTGAAACTCTTCATGTGGCAGGTATCTACAGAGTCTCTACACTACAAACTTACTGCTAGGAGGATGTTACATCTGCTGTTAGACTCTACCAACCAACTACCTATATCACAGCTCTTTAACCATCCTTTTGCTTAGTCTGATACTTCCAGGTAGACTTTTACAGTCCCAAACACTTTAAATTTCGACAGGCAATATAACCATTTCGGGGAAATGAGACAACGCTGCTGTAGACCCCTAGAAGTCACACAGACCAGGGACTGATTTTGAAGCTCCCACCACTTAAAGGAATTTGCCACACATTCCACTTTCCTTTTTTTTTTTTTCCCAACAAAGACGTTATTAAAAAAATACTGAAGAATAAAAAAAAGGCATGTATTTGGGCCAAGTAAGGGAGAGCTGTTTAAAGACTTCATCATTTTGCAGTGCAGGATCTGACTTGGATATGACAAGATAAATTGCTACACTACACTGATGAATCCCCAACGCAGAGGCAAGGCTTATAGATCTTAGGGCACCTCCCGGAACAACAGAAATCAGCTCAGCGAAGGCATTTCTTTGCTAAGGTATCTGTCCACACTCAAACTTTTTCCAGTATAAGCATGTCAAAAAAGAATGGCTTTCTGTATTATTTTCTAATGGCAAGTCAACCATATCAGCTACTGGGAGAAAAAAACGTAATTTTCCCTCAACTTACTAGTTATTTAAAACAAAGGACATTGACAGAGGAATTTGAAAATTTTTTAAAAGGTGCCTGCATTCCAATGATATTCAGTGACTGCTGCTAACTGGTCTCGTAAAAGAAGCATTAGGTTTCAGGCTGATGACCACTGCAGCCTTTTGATGTTTTGGCACCAGCAGTCATATTGATTCTTGTTTTTGTTTTTTTAGAGCTACTGAACAAAACTACAAAGATGACAAAAACATTTTTCAGAACTGTTTTAATTGTGTCACAGCCAACTGAGTGAGCCAGCACTACTTCCTTTCCCCAGCCCCAGCACTGTAAAACAGTGATGTGCACTACAAACAGGGATATCATACAATTCCCTGCTTGTCTTTAAATAGGGAGAAGTCCCTTTTGAACTGAACCTTTGAAGTAGCACCTTTAGTCTTGTCCTTACATGGAGATATCTGATGGATAATCTACCCTGTAAAGGGTGACACACTTAAAGCATTGGTCAATGCATTTAGAGAGCTGAGCGTGTTACTCTGTCCTTGTTTCCTCACCTTTTAGATGCATTTTAAATGCATAAAATAAACTTTGTCAATGTAAGAGATGTGCTTTTAACATATTAGCAAATCTCACAGCTGCTTTCTTTGACTCAAGACTTCCTTCCTTTCCCAGTTTCAGTTACATATCACTGTGGCAACTATGGCAACTGGTTACAGGGAAAAGTGAAACCAGTATTTTTGGTAACCAACAATATGGCAGTTTAACCTAAGAAAGCCAATGAGAGATAATCAGCCACTTTTTCATCAATCATCACTAACCACTGCACAGACACGCTTTTTAACCCCACAGGTATTATTTTCGTATTACAATATCTCAAGTTTCTTAAGTTTTTGAAATATAAACTGGAAAGAACATTTTCGTAAGTATGTGATTTTGACAACATTACTATAGTAACTAAAGCACAAAGAACTTAATATGAAAATCTGTATTAAGCAAATACTCAAAGGACGATCAAATACCCATTAAAACCAAGCAATTTTTAAACATGAACAAACCCTAGTATTTTAATTACCATACTGGTCCTGAGTCTCCAGTTTTATTAGTTTGTATTTTGCATCATCCTTTATCCATCATAGCAGTACTAAAGGTACACACAACACAGAAAAAGTGTATTATACTCTGTAAAATTTCGTTCAGTATCACTAACATACCAGTTTCTCTTGACCTATGGTAACATCCATTAACAATCAGATTATATTCCACTTCACTGAGCAAATAAATACCCCTATTTTCCCAAATAAAGATTGCAGATATGTTTCTAAAACCTGTCAGAACAAAATGTAAAAAAATCTGTATTGAACAAGTCACAACAAAGTAAACTGAGTTTCCAGAACACTTGAATTTTCAAGCCTTGTTCAGCAAACTTCCACAAAACATACTGAGACTTGTAGGAAGCAGGAAAGACACAAGATTTCCCTACAGATAATTATAGTAATTCCAATGACACTTACTAGAAGACAATTATCATAAAACTATGGAAGCAATAAAAAGCTATGGAAGAATTTATTTGGGGAATTGGAATTAATTCTGGAGCCTTACCAACTATTCCTCCTAGCTCCATATCAAAAAACTTCAGTTTTTGAAGATCAGAATGCCCACCTGGAGAGATGAAACTCTCCCTACTCTTCTCATGGAAAACCTTTGGCAGCAGCTGCTTATCAAAGTGTTTGTAAAACTCGTCTTTCAATATACTTTTTTTTTTTTTTTTTAACAGTGAAGAAACACAACTTTGTTATCCCATTCCTCAATGAAAGATAAAACTTACTATATGACTTATTAACTTAAAAATAAAAAAAAACCCCACCTCTAACTGTTCTGACTGACTTGAAAGACAACACATGTAAATGAATAACTATGTAAAATTCAGAATCCATCTGCTTGTCTTTATTTCCTCTTGAAAAGGGATAACATTCCTTTAATACCAAGCAGAAGTCAGCTACATGCCTAACAGAGTACATATCAAGTCCTGGAAAGATTGAAAAAGATCTTATTTAAACTTCTCTGCAACACAAGTCTGCAGAATCCCCATGTAACAAATACATACTTTCCTAATTAGAACTGCTTTCCAGATTTTATTCTTTTTTGTCTGTTACGTTTTAAAAGTCTAGCTACTAAATTTACCTTTCCTAGGTTGAGAGTCAAACAGTATATATTTTATCTACTGTTAAATAGATACATCTTCTGAAGCCTGAAAGTCTCTCCAGGTTCCTATTCTTTATTCAACATTTACTGGTATTTAAATAGTATTTGATTTTGAATGCACATGTAGGAAGCACTTTGTCTTGCTTACATGACTACGAAACCCCTATTTTTCTATTCGAGCAAACAGCTTGTAAAATTTTGCTTTGACAGGAAAAGTAGAACAGTGAACTTAAGAGGCAAGAAAACATTATTTCAGTTAATTCTCTGTTAGCTATAACAGGTTATCTTCTTCCTATTCTAACAACTAAGTTTGTGATATTCCAAAACTTTGGATAAGGAAAAAACCCAAAACAATAAATAAAATAAAACAAAACCAAACCCAAACCAAACAATGAAAACCTCCCACCCTATGGCACTGGAAAAACTCTTCTCAGAAAAATCATATGCACACATTTACTTCTGCCAGCTCCTATACATATATAATGACCACATGACTTTGAAATCTAATATCAAAAGGCTAAATTCACATCAGATATATTAATAAAAATCACCTTTTAATCTGTAATAAGAAGAAATCTCAGTATTTATCTTCTAATTTTTTGTGCACTCTGTAACTTGATCATTGAATAAAAAAACCTGCCAGGAGACAGTTCTTCAGACAATGCATTCTTTAGATGTTTTGCTATGGCACAAGTCACAAAACCCTCTAATTGTCACCAAAAAAAATTAATGGAAGTTCACATAACTGGTGAAACTCAGAAGTTCTGAAAAACAAAATCACAAAAATCTTGGTCTTCCTAACCGCATTATCACATACATAATCATTGCGGACCAAACCCCTTAGAAAGCTCACTGAATACTAATGATATGCCTTACAGAGGTAACATATTAATTTGTTTTAAGCTTCTTTGCCTTGTACACATAAAATAAACAGAAGAAAAAATGTATTATTTTTACTCAAAATCTACTTTTACAATTTACTAAATAGATTACACTTCTTCAAACACAATAATTAATCCTTACTTAATAAGCCAACCAGTGTCAAGATGAACTAGCTTCAAATAAGGCTCTGAAGTTATCTTTACTTTTTTAAAATACCGCTGAGGCAAAACTAGTAAACACCACAGTAGCTTTTTTTTTAAATTAAGGGGAAATTTTTTTTTTTATTTAAGCAGAGATCAGGACGACATCAGCAGTAGTTACTACATGTAACAGAAAGGTTTCAAAGTCAAACAACGTGACAAGAAACATCAGCAGTTGATGACTTCTTGGCGTCCCCTTCACTTAGGCGATTCTATGATCCAAGTATTAGGTACAGCCACAAGGCACACCTACACAGTGCTCCCCTGGAATTAAAATAAGCATTTTCACATGATTCTGTGAATTATACATACATGTATATTCAAGGATAAAGAGCATACAGACATAAGTCTGGATTTATTCAGCTTCTAAGTTCTTTCCAATGCTGGCCCTAGCACTGTTTTCAAATGGCTTTTTTATGCTGAATTTTAAGCCAAATTTCTTGTTCTTTCCCCCCACCTTAAAAACTTTCTGAATGTATTTTAAAAAAACCAACCCACAGTACCCTAAAAAACGTTTTAAAAAATCCCCAAAAGAAATCCACAAGCTACATATATGAATAAGAAGCATTATCTCTGAATGCAGACTAACAGTGTCTCGAAGGCTTTGTAAATGTTCCTTTCCCCTTAATACTGCATTTCAACACTTTCTGTTTATTTATTATTTTTCTGCTCCATACTTCCTTTCAGACACAACAAGATTCCTATGTTAAGATAACAAGATTACGTTTAATTACTTGGCAAGAAAGTTCAGGACAGCTCAAGTGGGTAAATTATAAACCAAAAGAAAATACTGGTTCTGCCTTGAGACACAGTAACAGAAATCCAGCTTTATTACCAGGCACAGTATTCTTCCTAATAAAAGCAAAGATCAACATAGAGAAATCAATTAATGTGGGACACATAAATGCTGATCTGTAAGAAGAGCTGAAAATGCTCTTGTAAGAGTCTCAGCAATTTTTGTTCTCAGTCGTCACCTACTACTTACCTACTTTTATAACAATCTTTTAATATTAATGATGCAACACACCTCATGCAACAACATATAGTGTTCCTACTTCTAATGAAAGTGGGGCTTTTTTACTTATTTTTTGCTCTCTATACAAGTACTGCATTTCAAATGTTTTCTTAATTTCAGACATAACAAACGTGCCATGTTTGTAGAAAGAGAAACTAAAGATGAAAGCAAATATTTATATACTTTTAATGTCAGCTCCCATTTAACAGAGTAGTACTTGCATGAATGGCATCTTAATAAAGAGGATTACATGGTATCTCAGTGTATACTTTAAAAATACTGAAAATTAAATATTTTATATCACATTATATTTCTCTCCAAGTATATAGCGACAATATCATAGTTTCACAGCATTTTTAAAGAACATGAATACTGACACTATGAAAACAAGCAAACATATTTTAAATGCCTCTTTTGACACTTAAGATCAAGAGACCACACAAAAACAATGCTATTTGTATTAAGGAATCAGGCACCCAAAAAGGCGCGAAACCATGTAGTTTTCCCAGATAACATTGTAACTCTTCTGCTTCATGTACTCATCCTGCTTGCTGAATAATGCAACAGTTACAAAGGGCAAGGATGAGAAGCAGCAGATTAAAAAAAATCCACAAGGAATTGAGCACAGAGTCAGTGCAAGATAACTAACAGAGAGAAGCAGCTAGATTTAGATTGTCAAACTAGCCCTAAAAGTTAGGATTTCCTAACTTGAAAATTCTGGACCCGCAGTCTAAACAAAATCCTTCTAGTATTTTTTTAGGGCAGGGGGGAAAATCTCTCTACCATTACACATCCCCAGTGGCAATACTACACTTCAAGAACAAATTTGCCATTTTCTTCAGCCAAACTAGCTGGCGGCAGTGGGAGGCTACTTTTTTGACTACCATTTGCCAAGAGGAGCAGGTAGTGTCTGTCCCTCCCATACAGTGGGACAGTTTTAAAGTGTCCTTTCCCACTCTCCTCCCCACACAGCTGCTCTGGCACTTCCCAGAAACACAACTTTCAGATGAAGCTCATTTCTACCTTTAAACAATCAAAAAACCCAAAAAACAAACAAACAAAAAAACCCCACCAAAACCAGACAAACAAAAAAGGCTGATGCGCACACACAGTACAGCGTAAGCAATCACGTTCAGGAGTTTTGTACTTCAATAAAAACTGAATGGAATTTCCCAGTAAAGAAACAACACATCTCTATAGCCAGAAGGTCTGACGTACATCCTCCATGCATAAGAGTTCCCTCGTGGTCCCACACATTATTACAACTGCTAACCAAGTTACGAGACAGCATCGACAGCACTGAAAACTGAAACCACCTTAAGGCTCTACGGTGAACTACTGCACCTTTGGAAGTAGATACTTAGGTATAGACTTTCCAAAATACCCAGGCAACAGGACAGATATAGGCTCAGCATTAAAAATAAATTACCAAAAAAAAAAAAAAAAAAAAAAAAAAAAAAAGAGGTAAGCATTCATCTCCTATCATCCATGGTTAGCAACTTCTGATCCTGCACCCTCAAATCAGTAGTTCACGGACGAAAGTCTGAGAGGTCATATAATTAGATTTTAAATGACCTAGAGAATGACACTATCTATATAAGTTAACAGCAAAAAGCTTAGAGTATGACATCTGTGTAAGAAATTCTGGTCAAAGTCATTCAAGGCAGTCGCATAGAAACCTGACCTAAGGTAAGCTGATCCAGAAATTCATGAGCTACAAAAGTTGTGTAGAAATTATGAAGTACGCTGTTCCACACCCAGTCTTTTTAAAATATTATGACCATTAAGATAATTGTTTTGGAAAACAGAATTATCGAAAAACTGTGTTATTAAAATTCTCAGTCATTCATATACTCTTCACCATCCAGGAAAGGATATAAATCCTTCCCTTTAAACGGAATATAAATCGCAAGATGCTTTTCAACTCCAGCTTCACCAGATGTACTCAGGGGCTGCATCTAGCAAGTACTTTCCTCACTATTATCTTCCTATTTGTACACTCTTCCAACTACCAACTCTGAAGAGCCAGCAATGTGCCGAGGAGGTATATTGTCTAGTTATTAAGAAAGTAATCCAAACCAAACGTCTCCATGTGTGCCTCAATTTCCAGAGATGTTGAAAACATATTAAAATCAAATTCTTCTGGTAAAAAAGCACTAGTGTTTAAATATTGAGTGTATATATTCATTCAACTTAAATAGCTTAATTGCTCTTCCTCAAGACCTCTGAAAAATCATGCTTCAGCTCCAAGGGAATAAAAGTGTGCTAAAAAAACAGATTAGAGAAAAAGAATAATTTAAATGAAGATTGCTGTGAAATGATCCAAATAATTTTTTAGTACTTTATGGGTATGTACTTAACTCCTACAGAAATATGAGAGTGTTTCCCGAACAGAAAAAAATTAAAGAAGAATAGCCAAAGAAAACTAGACAACTTTGGGTCTAAAACTAGAGATCTGGGTCTGCAGTGTAATCACTTTTCCTTTTAATACGCCCATTTCTGTTTCACTTTTAATTCAGGGATCAGTTTTCTAGGACTGAACATGTTCACATTACAAAGAGTACTAAGCAAGGGTCTCCCCCAGCTGATGACAAGCAATTTATAGTAAAGCTCAACTTTAAAATAGCTTTAAACTGTGCATGTTTTTCACATTTATGACACAATACAGGAACTGTACTTGTTTCTAGAAATATGAAAAGAAGCATAAATAGAAGCAAACTGAATTTCTCTGCAGTCTTGAAAAGAAATTCAATCATTAACGCGAAAAAAAGGAAAGAAGAAAATGTCTTTGTATTTTTGCTCCTGGCATCTAATGACTATTAAAAAAAAGGCATCTGATGATAACAGATCCTTTTTAGGGTCTGGCTTTTTTAAAAGTTGCCAATGGAATGAGCTGCCAGAGGCACAACTGAGAACATACTTTCTAATCCTCAACTCTTAATTCATGTTCTTTCTTACACTCTTAAAAAAAGCAAAACAAAACCACACTACACTACCAGTTGGGATTGCCCTAATTAACACAAAGCCAAACTATTTTACACAAACTTCCCCCTTCTGTGGACAATAGTTCTCATTTAAATAGCAGTATTAGTTGCCTGCCATCAATTTAAGTTTTTCTGCAGTGCATCACTAAACAAAAATACCATTTTACAAAGCAAATCGTAACAGAGAACAGAGCAATTAATCTGATGTTTGTAAACATCACATGGGAGCTGAAGGCTGTTTGTCAAAGTCGGTCAATAAGTAGCTTCTTACATTAACAAAACTTATTACAGGAAAGAACTGCAGTCTCAAAACACGTATTTATTCAGGTTAATTTAACCAGCTTTAATTGTTCACTACCTGAGACTTGTGAATCAGCACAAAAGGCATTCTATTATTTTAAAAGCCCTCACTTGTCTGCACACTCAGAGTCCGGTCACAGTACAAGCAATGAGCCTGCACATGGAAGTGGTGCTTGTTCTGAGAAACTTTCCAAACTACTGCTCTTAAATTAGTAAGAATTTAATTCAAGGGGTAATAACAAATACATTAGTGTTGTAAACATACAAATATAATTTTTGGAAATACCTCCTGAGAAGTTATTCTGTCAAGGAAAACACTTCCTCGAAGGTTTTTTGTAGAACTTACATAGACCTTACACGACAAGTTTATTCTTAATTTAGGTGAGATGAACAAGATTCAAAACTTATATACACAAACGTACTTTTCATTCGGGATCTCTCAAAACTAGAAAAAGAAGCTCAGAATCCAAAATTACAAAAAAAGGTAACTTGTAGCTTTTTTTTTTTAATATGAAGATCAACTGCACCTACTATTCTGAATTCAGCAGTTAATTCTCAAAAGTACAGTGAATGACAACTGAACACACAACATAACTTAGTCTGACAAAAAAAACCTTAAACCAAACATTCTGAGGACAAGACAGACCACTTGATCACTTCATAATTTCTCTGAAGTAGTTACTGCATTTTTAATGCAGCTACACAGAAGTACAATGTACATAATTAACAGTAATTCTCTGAGAACTGTCTTCAAAGAAAGCATGTAAAAAATGTAAAGAACTTGAAGGAGGCATGTAAAAGCACTGGTTTAAAACGAAACAGATAATAAAGTAAAGGTTTCTCACACTTTGATGGTTTGCTTACCTCTGGGGGGGGATATAAGGAGCAGATACTGTTGGCATAACTGTACATGGTTCAACCACTGTTTTCTTGGCTTTTTTTGTCTTTTTTCTGATTTTTGATGTAGACCTAGCAGTTCTGACTGATCCCTCCTTTCTACAAACACCATTTTTGATTTCAGCTTCTCCATAAATATTCAGAGGTCTCCGTGTGCAACCTGGTGGAGTATGTACATCACAATAGGCAGTCTTTTTTACAGAGAACGTTGTTCCGCTGCCAGTTAGTTCTTTCACAGGTTCCATTTTCATATATAGACCAGCCTTTTGAGCACATGTCACATGGAATGCAGTATAGCAGTTTGCTTTGTGGCACTGGATGCAGGCACCAACACCTTTCTGTTTACAGAGGTAGCATGTTAACTTCCATCTGGCTGGGGGAATGTTCCTGACACCATCAATTGGCTCAATAAAAACCGTATTGGCAAATCCAACTTCTGGAATCCACAAAGCACACACCACGTGTCCCCAACGATCATCATCTGTCTTTTTAAAGGCACCTCCCTTGTTTGGGCACAGCACACAGTCTACAGGCCGAGAGCGGGACTGCAAACAGTGTCTGCAGAGCCACTGGCCCTCAGGTATATATGGCACCCCATAGCATTCCTGATGTACTGCTAAATTACACATATCACAAAACAGGATCACATTGCTGTTCTGACATTCACCATCCATGCATATACAACACACTGCATCTTCATCAATTAAAGACTGATGATCACCCTGTTTTTGGTTCTCACAATAAGACTCTTTTTCAAACCTATCCATAAGGAATTCAAACATATTTTGTGAAACAACTGACACTCCGTCACTTTTCCGCTTATCATTTATCAATTCTAACCACGCATAATCTTCTTCATCCATGTCATACTCAACTTCGTTATCAAGTTCTTCTGCTGACTTCTCAATGAATTTGTAATAAATTGGAGGTCTCCGAGGAGCTGACGGGGGACTGTATTCAACAATCCGTACTTTTGGTTCTGGAAGAGGAGCTGTTGTAGCAGGTATACCATGTGAGCTTGGAAGAGCTTCATTTTTCTTTTTCACTTTGTTATTTTTATGGCGTTTGCTTCTTAGACAAACTGGTGGTCTTTCACTATTTTCTTTATTGCTGTTGCATTCACTCATTTCCTGGGCAGTAAGATCATCTTCTAATATAATTTCTAAAGGATCAAAGATACTGATCCTATGCAGGCGACCTTCAATTTCTATTTCAACCATCCTTTGAGCTTGAGCATATGTCAAGGTTTCTCGTGTCGGGGAGTGCTTAATACTGCATGGGGATGAAGAATGCCTTGCTGCCGATACTCGATGGCATCTTCCTTTTCTCCTCATTTGGTAATGTTTACCTAAAATTAGAGCAATAGTTAATACTATGAACTCCAAACAACCATATTAAAATAGTAGTTTTACTGTAGTAAGGAAAAAACCCCTTCAGTTCTACTGCCCTCTATGTATATATTTAACTAAAAATAAACAAAACCAAAAGTCTGTCACTCCTACTCAACAGGACTGCTCAGTTTCGTACAAGTTTAACCTAAAGACCAATAGGTCTTCTAAGTAACGGCTTCCTTGAGTAAACACAGCTATACAAAATCCTTGCGACAAAAACCCTGTAGAAGCACTGTTTGCAAAACCACTGCATGAGAACAAAAACTTTTCAGAACTGTCAGAGATAAAAATTGCATTTGTTACCTTGTAAGAAAATCTTTAATACAATACTTCTTAACACCTTAGGGGTGCCTGCAGTTTGAAAATTTTTGCAACAGCTACAGATTATGCCCTCTTGACCTCTCTTCAAAGGTACTAAGCAATTGTGAAAGAAAAACAAGTTTTCTCTGATTTTTTTTCCAGTGAATTTTGAAATACTCACGTTATCAATTCTATTACTATAGCTATATTTAAAAGGTAGAAAAGCACACATACTTCCACATTTGGCAAGTGGACAGTTTGACAGCCCTACACGTTTTTTACTTTCCTCAATCCTTATTGAGCTCATTATTCTTCACAACATGACAAGAAAATAACAGAACTCGCAGTGCCCAACACGGTGCAGTATGGACTGCAACTAGTAAATATTCCACCTGTAGAGCAGATTTGAATTAGAGCCAAAACATATTCCCTTCTTTTAAGTATGCATGTATGCACACCCTTCTCCTTCAACAGATTCTTCAGGAGCTGTTCTCAAACCAACTGCTGATAGATAAAAATCTCCCTGTTTTTAAACCCAGTCCCAAGCTCTTTAAAACAATTTTTAAGTTTACCACATACTGCAAAAAGATCACATACCATACAAAAAGACAGCTTTCTCCCCACCATTCCAAAGCCCCAGGACTAGGATGAGCATGCATTTTGGTCACAAAATTTCTAAGTTAAAAGCTTCCATACATACTTATGCCTTTTGACATCTTCACACTGGGTGGGGTTTTTCTCCTGTAAGGGTTGAAAATATTACAAACCTGACTGACATTGTGAAATTTAAAATTCTATTCTCCTCCTTCCTTCTTCCCAATAAATCATTAATAAATTCCATCACTCAACCTCAGCCACATAAAAAACCCTTGATCTTTAATCACTGCCTAAAGTATTATTAGGACCTCACCATTTCAACTCCGCATTTCAAGTCAGTGTTGTTCACTATAACACAACCAGTGTTAGCATGTATTGCCAAAATAGCAGAGAAATAGAGATCAAAACACAACTGCTGTTAAAGACCAGTATATATATTTCAGGAAGAAGATAGCAAGCACTGAGCAACTACATGAACTACTCCATGCCACCTGCATTTTGCCTAAGTCTACGATAACTTCTAAATGCACACCCTCAAAGTACTGAAGGAACTCCTTTTACAGAAAGACTAAATCACTTAGGCAACTAACCCTAAGACTAGTTCCTGAATGGCTCTGATCTGTCTGCTCTCACAAACTGACCGTGCTTTCATAATCTAAGCTAATTTTATTATCCATGTGAGAATTGTGCTTCTCATAGATCTTTTACACAACTAATTCTTAACTCTTATTACTTGTTTCTATACCGTATAACCAGACAACAGTCAGTGTTTAATCACGACAGATCTCTGATCTGCTCCTTAAAACCAACAGAAGAATATAAAAAGTTCCACCTCTTCAAACAACTTTGGATGAAGCATTTAATAATTAAATTCTGTAAAGCAACACAGGATTCGATCATACTAGTTACTTAACTGCAGAAAACAGTTTAAACAACTAATACTGTCACAGTAGGTCCAACAACTAAAACAAAAAACATACCAGTAATATAACCAAAATGAAGTTAGTTCCCAGTTTCAATACAGATTTTGTAATTCAGAGGCCCAAAGGTAACACAGTAGCCCTGATCTCTGTTTATTATTGTGAACAAGTGATGATGGATTCTTCAGCTAAAACACACTGATGTGTCAATGTATAGCACTTATTACAGATCAGAATGGACTCAATTTACTCGTCAATCAAAAAACACAATTTACAACATGTTTACTTCATATAATTGCATTTCAATTCTGTCTAGATGTAAAAGTCTGTTTTGGTATTTTTAATGCCCCTTCCTACATTTTAGCTGGCTGTGTATCTGTTCATAGTGGCTCCTGAGGATAGAGACTGTTTCAGAAGAAATACAGAGGGAGAGATGAGAGGTGACCTTCAGAAACCAAAACCATGTGTAACTTGTCCACACCACCTTAGCCCAGTACCACAGAAAAACACATTAATGCTATGTTTCCAAGCTCTCCATCCCCCTCTGTTCCCAAGATTCTTCAGGATGACTTCAGGCAGGCATAAGAATAGGAAGAAAATACCCAAAAGCACAAGATCTTTAATCTTGCTTAAAGATTTAGGACGGCTGTTGCAAAAGTCAAATGAACTGTATGGACCAGACTGATAAAAAATGACTGAGTTAACATCTAAGTATACTGTAATACTCAACAGTAAATACAGCTGAATTAGGAAGAAGTTACAGTCTCAAACACAGAATGGATACCCTACAAATACAATGTAATGCACACAGAATCGACACTGGCAGTATTCTGGCAGAATTTAATGCAGATTTAGCGTGAATAACTTAAATGCCCCAGAGGACAAAGCAGTGTTTTGTTTCTTCAAAATTCTTCTGCTTGCAAATGTTCTATAAATACTCCGGATGAAGACCAGATTTCTGCATAGCAAATTCATGACCTACAACTGGTTTGCTTTTCCTAGGCAATTATCAGCTAGCTTTTCTCCTTCCCACCCCTCCACCCCTCTTCCCCGTATCCTGTAGATCGATAGGAATGAGGACCAAGACCTAAATTTGGAAAAGAGTAAACTAAGACAAGTTTCCATTCAAAGCTCACAAAGAGACTGCACTAACTGCACACGAAATTATTTTAATGTACTTTTGTTAGCACTGTCCTGACCCCAACGACTGTGGTATATAAACCAGGAAAGTTATCCACAGCTCTCCTCTCCCAGAATTGCATCAGCTACTTAGGAAGAAAATCACCGGCAGACGTTTTTCCTCACCACAACAGAAGTACACGGAGACAGCTGTTTCTAAGAAATAGACGGTATAAGGCCAAAAAANNNNTTTCAAAAAAAAAAGAGGAAGAAAGACAAAAAAAAAAAAAAAAAAAAAGCGCTATTTATCAAGGTGTAGGATAGCTAAAACCAACACGAAAAGTACAATAGCATATAGTTCTAAATTACAATCTCTGCCCTAGTTACCTTCCTCCACTTCAAATAAACTGCCTCTGGTCCCTGGATTCCCTGCTCAATGGACTAGGGAATTCCATTCTCAATGGCACTTTCGTGTAGACCATTAAAAAGAGAAAGACACAGGAATGCTCTTTAGTCCTAGACAATGAGGGACGGTAAGCAAACAGTGCTTACACGCACACGGGGCGGACACCACCCGCCGCTTCAGCCGCGCAGCAGGAGCGATCCCCTCGGGGCACGGCCCAGAGGGGGGGGCTGACGGAGCCAAGCAAACGGGCGCGGGCACGGCCGAGACACGCGGGACCACCAGCGCTGCTCTCCGCCGGCCCGGCGGAAAGAGCCCGCCGACGCCAGATCCCGCACGCCGCCAGACCCGGCAGCCATCCCGGGATCCTGCCTCCCGCGCGCGGCTGCCCACGCCCCCGGGCCCGCCCTCGCCGGTGCCGCGCCAACACTTCCTGCCCACGCCCAGGGAGCCTCCAACGCGCTCCCTCCCCTCCCGCCGATGGTTCCTGCCC
>VZTH01005047.1:92182-126896 GCA_013397815.1 Aleadryas rufinucha
CCCCCGGCATTGTGCGCGGGGCTGGCCGGGCCGGGCCGACGGGACCCGCCGGGGCTGAGCGCCCGCGCCCACCTGGCGGGGCCGCAGGAGCCGGGCCCGCGGAGGGAGCGGTGACCATGTGGCCGCTGCCATCCCGACCCAAGATGGCCCAGGCAGCCCCGGGGCGAAGAGCCCGCCGCCCCCTTCAGGGTGCGGACCGGCGACCGCCTCCGGTACAGGCTCCCGAGTCGGGTGACGGGACCGGAAAGCCCGGGAAATCCTGAAAAGCGTTTCCCCCCGAGAAACAGGACACGAGGTGGGCAGGCGCCCGCCAGCGGCTTCGGCCGCGGCGTAAGCACCGCGTCTGTGCTTGTTTGCCGTGAAGTTTCAGCCATCCCCCCTGGGCAGAGTCGCTCAAGAATGGTGTCTCAGAAAAGTGCAGAATTTAGCTATCATGTAGTGCTGCTCTTGTTTTCTACTTGGGGCGTGGTAATTTTGATTAAAAATGTCTTCTGTATCTTCTAGGTCTACACTGAGACAGCTGCTGATGTTAGGGTGGTTGTGTTAGAACGCTTACTGGATTTCTCAGGGTGTCCAATACACTTAAAGTTGTCTGCTGCATATGCAGCCTGCTAAAAGTATAAAAACATTTATTATTGTACTGAAAGGTTAAAGCCTCTTTTGCATTAATAGTGGTTCTATTTTTCATTGCTAAGTTTAGTAGGGTTGGGCTTTGCAGTGTAGAGACCTTTCTCCCTAGTGCTTATGTGTTAGAAGCAGTCCTGTCTTATTTCTGGGGGGTTCCTTTGAGAAATTTCAATAATTTAGCATGAACTGCCATGCTACACCTATAATACTAAGCAGAGAAAGCTTTTCGAGCCCCTGTAACATGAATGTACTTTCCAGACTTTTCCTTACGTGTTGTTGACTTTATGGCCCACTATACACGTGTATCTGTTTTTCTTTTCAAGAGCATGAGCACGGCACTTTTCTTCTAAAGGTTAGCTTCAGTAATGCAGTGTTTCACTTTAAGAGCAGACGAGTACCCTTGGGAGGACGTTCGTGGAGTACATACTGGGGGGAGTGAAGTCTGGAAGACTTTATCAACTATCCTCAAGATACTGTGCTGCTGCTAGGAAGCCTGTGTTTGTGCAAATACTGGACAGGGGCATTCTAGTTTTTATTCACTATGGAGACTGGTTTTGCAGAGGAAAAAATTCTGTTAAAAACAACATAATTTCTTTTGTGGACTACTGGAAATTTGAGTGCTGTCCACTAGATGTAAGACCAACAGGCAAGATGCTGACAGTTTTTGTACAGTTGGATGTATGTCCGCTTTGGTACTGTATGTTGTTAGTACCTTGCAGCTGTAACAGATGTTGAGGAATTTATTCCATAAGAGTTCTTCAGAGCAGTCAAATGTAAGAATTGATTGAGAATAAGTAAAATGAAATACCTGAACTAAGCATCTCGGAGAAAAGTTTTCTAAACATTTGTACTGTTGTGTAACAATAACTCTTTTACTTCTGGTGGTGTAACACTCCCCATCCTTGTGACTGCTCTGCCTTCTTGGAAGCTCCTGGTAAGCCTTGACCAAACCAGCTGAGTGGTGAAGCGTCCCTTGACTGTACCAGTTGGGCCGTGAGGCAGTCCCTGATCATACCAGGAGCTCTGCCATGGTAAAGGTGGGAAACAAAGGATAAACAATTACCTCTTGTAGCCTTGGTAAACCATTTACCTGGATGTAGCCCAAGTGGAACGGTACCATTGTTACTGCACTTTGGGGAGAAAAGCTTAGTAGTTACTGACTTAATTTACAGTCAGGAAGGAAGGTTACTGATGATCAAAGTCAGTCATCTTCTGACCCTATAAACAGCAGTCCTAACTGAGGCTGTTTGAGCTTGCCTGGACCGCAGCAGGCTGTGCTGGCACCTCCAGAACTCGCAAGCCCTCGAGTTTGTGGTACTCAAGGACTGTCAGCCCCTCACCCCCCATCTCCTCACGGTGCAACCATGAGGAAATGACTATGAGCCTATTGGGAAACGCAAAGGGATTTGACATATTTTAGTGAATTTGAGGGGAATTTTTCATAGGTACCTTTACACGCATAGAAACAGGTGTACACATAATTTTACCCGTGTGTATGTGAATTGATTATGGTACAAATGTTACTACTTTGAATCCATAGTTAAGTCATTGTTATAATTGTTGTGAAAACTATCAAATCACTTTTTAAATGTTAAAGTACTCAAGTATGTTAAGGGCTGCTAAACCCTTCTACACCGTTATCTTTCCACCCATATCCTTTGCAGTCTTACTGCTTTTGCATTCACAGCTTTTGTGTAAATCATTCCAAACTGCTTCTTTTTTGGTCTTCCTTTGTATGCTTTAGTATGTGTGCTAAGTAGTAGAGTGAACCTCGCTATTGAACTCTGTAAAGTTGCATTTTCACATATCCATATTAAACTCTGCTGTTGCCAGGACCTTTGACAGTTTTTTTAAGCGGCCAAACCACTCATTCATGACATCTGTATAAAGCAAAATTGTGACAGGTACAGCATCCTCATTGATGATGTGAAAGGCAAAGTATAGAACAGCAGAAGGCTAGACAGGTGATGAGCTTAGAGTAATGTTTGCTATCTTTCTGTTACCTTGTCTCCTGCAGCCTCTCTCTCTCTGGTGTTTCCACCTACTATGGCTTGTTTGAAACTAAGATGCTAAATGAGAGCAAGAATTGTGTTTGCAGAACAGCCAGTTTCACAGGTGCCTCGTGCAGAGCGGGTCTTCTTCAATAAACATAACACATCACTAAAACTTATAACAGGGCCTTGGAAAATCCAGGAGGGCAACAGAATTTTACACATTTATTTAAAATTTTCTGTGCACTGAAGTAGAATATCCTACCAAATACTTTTAAAACCTAGGTATTACAGAAGGAAGTGGCCTTTAAGCCTGCTGGGTCTTTCTGTTTTCTTCTCCCTTTTTTCTTGGAATTTGTGCTCTTCAAGTTTTTAGAATCCTAAATACATTGACTTCTGAGAGATTTTTTTTTTCCTCTGTGAAAGTTTCAGTTAAAGAATGTACATGTGTATTTTCCAACAGCTTGCTGCATTTTACTGCCATTCACAGTGAATAATATACACAGGGGGTTTTGTTAATCCTGTTTTTTGCAGCCTGCTTTTAATTTTTAGGAGTTTCATCTTCAAAGTGAGCAGGTTTTGCTATGGGGTTGCCACTGTAATGAACAGTTAAAATAATCAGCCATATGCAAATAGCATGAGGATACATGTATATTGGCTTAGTGTTATATAGAAAAGAATATTATAGATAGTTTAGTGGGGAATTTTGCACCATATAGAACAGTGTTTAACTCATCATGACTGAGATTTTTTCCTGAAGTAGGGATGATCTATGTATTGTAGTAGTATCAACATAAATTAATGTAATTTGCATAATGTTACCTGTTGTAGTGTATACTTTCAAAACAGACTTCACAGAGAAAGTGTTCTTATATGGCAGGTGGGCCTTGTTTTCTGCACTTCTCTGGCTATTTATTTTGTATTTGTCACTGGCATCCTCAGTATTGTTCAGTTTACAAATATGGAATTGTTTGATTTCAGCCAGATAGTGAAAAAATTGAATAGTTTCTGTGGCCTAACGGTAGCTTTCAAGTGAAATCTAGAGTTTAAAGCTCTCAGGTCAAGAAGTAAGAGCAACTGAAGATTTTGTTGTAATTTTTTGATTTTTTTTTTTTTTTTCTCTGAAGTGAAGGAACTTCTGTCCTAAATTAGTGTGATACATAGTTTAACCATGGTAGTGTTGGTTTAGATTTGGGGTTGTGGTTTGGTTTTGGAGTATTTTTGTGATGAGATAGGACTCAATATGATGGGCTGTTAAAGCAGGAACAGGGAAATAGCTTGATTTTTAAGGCCCTTATTTTCATTCAAGTGTGATGATTCAGAATAAATAGTGATTTTTTTTTTTTATATGTTGGACAATGTATTGGAAATTGAGGTATGAGTCTCTTCTGTAGTCTGACTGGTTTTCAGTGGATGTTGACACATGGAATATTACTGTATTACTATAATCTTTATGTAAACTCGCAACCTCTGTGCTCTCTTCAGCAATTCTGCGCAGTTGCGTCCCTTCCATGTCTCACCTCTTTCCCTTCTTCCTTTGTTGTTTAAGGACATTTAGGGTGGATGATCTCTCTCTGAAGGTTACTTCTTCTCTTTAGAAGGTTACTAGTTTGTTGTTACAGCTGTGTGAAAGGTTGTTGGATTTTTTTTTTTTATGTCATGTCTTGTAGTTTGCATTCACTAGTGTCATACAGATAGATTTTTCCTGTGATGTGTTAGAGTAATTTTTGCAGTTACTGTTCAGATTTTCTGTATATTTAATATAAAAGCCGGTTCTGGGTTTCAGTACTCTAGCTTGAAAATCCTGGCTAAAAATAGGCTTTTTTTAACAGCTGAACATTTTAGCAATACTTTTTTGCAATTATTTGCAAAATATATGGGAAAAGATATTTAATAATATATTTCTCTCATGTGACAAGTATCAAAGAATTTGTGCCTATGTTACTCCAAGTAAGTTAAGTGGCTTTTCAATAATTATGCTGCTTACCTTTTGCTGTAATTCTGTATACTATTTTCTGAATCAGTGTTTACCTCTAAAGAAAATAACCTGTGATCCAGCTAAATTTACTTTTTTTTTGTAATTATTCTTCTCACAAAAATAAACAATCAAGAAAACCCAAACATTAATTTGGATTGAACAAAATGTTTGGCCTGGCTTGAAACTATAAGCATCTTTAACAAATCAGAGAGGGGGAAAATGGGAATGGAAGGGTTGAGGGGTTCTGGTGTTGTTTTTTAAAGACATCAGGGAGTAAAGATGCATATTTGTACTTTATCTTGCCTGTAGTCTGATGGCTCTGGCACTTGCAAGGAATGTGGGAGAGCCAGGTTCACTTCCCTGCTTTGCCTGAGGAGCTTAATCCACATCTGAGGAGAGTTCCCTAACTGCTCCACTGAGCACCCTGCTTGAGGTGGGTCTGTGTCTCCTTAGCTGACACCTTCCTCTCTGCATACATTATTTAAATGTTGCTGTAATAGGGATAGCTAAAGTGTCTCAACAGTCAAATTAGCCAGCAGCACAGCTCTGGAGGTGTTTCAATTGCTTAAGAGGCACTATAGGAATGTTTTTAAGTAAAATATGTTAGTAAGAGAAGTGATATGTAGTTCATTTCATAATGCACACTAAACCAGTCATCAGAACTATTTGCCATCTAAGAGGTGATCTCCTTCCTAAGGAAAAAACCCTAAGTGTGGGTATATATATGCATGTGTGTGTGTATATATATATGCATAGTTGAACGTCTCAGTCTAATTAAGAAGAGTAATCACTGCAATGTAAGAGAGAATGCTTTGCAGATCATGGATTTTCTAAGGTGGCAAAATGTTTTCTTGATTTGTTGGGTTGGATTTTTTTCAGTGTGCTGGGGGAGTGTAACAGCTAGGGCCTCTGCACAGTGGCACTCATGTCTATATAATGGTCAGTGGGACTGAAGTTGCAAAACTCAAAAAATGTGTCCTGCAATAGACTGTTTTGGTCTGTTTTGTTGCTAAGTCAAAGTATGTGATCTAATATGCTCCACTTGCAATTGCTCCTTTCTCATACATGGGGAGTGATAATCTTATGTTGATCCTATGCTATTGCATGTTGCTTAATACACGTGGTTGGTGCAGTGTGTAAGCAATATGTGTAGCTTATGAAGAGAAGATGTAACAAGGTGAATCCTGTAGTGCATGGAAAGGTGTCAGCAACCTCCTTTCAAAGCTTGCATGTAATGTAGACTGTTTCATTTAGCATAAGCATAAAACAATGGAGCAGTGCTAAAATAAGTACAAAAATTTGACTTTCAGATTTTATTTTAGCAATCATCTGAGGGACATATACTGGTTTTTTATTTTTATTTGGAGCTCTAGAAGTGAAAATGTCTAATTTTTCTTGATAATTGTGGGGGCTGGAGATTTGAAAAAAGGTGAGAGTTACTCATGTAAGTGCAACTCCTGGAGCTGTCACCTGAAGAGAAATTTGAAACATCCCATGAGTTGCCCCTGTGACAATTAATGTGTTTAAAAAAAGTATTAAAAGTAATTACTTTCTTCTTTTCTTTAGATACAATCATCTCATTAAGTTTGAGTAGCAAGTATTTAACCTCAAATGAAGCCGCCTGCCTGCAGTGGAAGAGATGTGTAAGTTTGTTTGATTTCTCAATAAACTAGTGGGCAGCTTGTTTGTTTTGGGTCTTGTATCATTATTTTTATTAATTTAAAGGAAGACAATGGATAAAGGTAATGAATAATTGTATGCCTGTGCATCGACTTGTATGGAGATTAATAATTTAGCAGGAGATTTGTGTGAGTGCCTGAGCCTTAAAAATTAAGTTTGGAAGCCTGGATATCTTTAGAGTGGTACAGAAATAGTAACTATTTTATGATTTACGGGGCACTTCTTACTCTGTGGTATCAGCTGGCGTATATACATCCTTACCCTGAATTATACTGCTTAAAAAGGGGAGGTAACTTAGATGCTGGATTCATCCTGTACTCAAATGACAGGAGTCTTAATCAGATTTCATGTCTTCACTGGGAGAGTTAGTTTTAATATTTTCTTCTAGGGTTTTTGTCTGAAAATATTAAAACTTTATATATTCCGTTTGGACTTTTGAGTACAGATTTTTTGGAAGCCTGAGATTCCTGAGTAAGATGCACTAGAAAAAAAATTGTTCATATGAAGATCAGCATTTATATGTAGAGTAACAATAAATGTTGTTCTTGTACAGTATTTCAGAGCTTTGTGTTTATTTCTTATCCCATCCCCTCTGTGCCCTGAATAAAATAGTTCAATTTTTAAGCTGTCTGTATTATTGGTTAACATGCATGTTAGCAACAGATGGACAAAATGTTTAACACAGAGAAAATGTTGAGCTAGGAGGTCTTGGTGGGGTCATAGAATCACCCCATGCTTCAATCAAGAAGCAACCTCTAAAGGCTACGTAGTCAAACCCCTTGCCATGAGGAGGGACATGTTCAACTAGACCACGTCTTTCAGAGTCCCATCCAACCTGGCCTGGAATGTTTCCAGAGATGGGGCATCTACTGCATCTCTGGAAAACCTGCTTCAGCATTTCACCTTCCTCATTGTAAAAAGTCTGTTCCTTATATCTAGTTTGGCGCTACCCTCTTTTTGTTTAAAACGTTACCCGTTTTCCTATCATTACAGGCCCTACTAAAACGTTAGTCTCCATCCTTACAAACTCCTCTTCCTGGAAGGCTGTTCTAAAGTCTTGCTGGAGCCTTCTCTTCTGAACAACCCCAACTTTCACAGCTTTTCCCTGTAAGACTATGGTCTCTGTAGGAAGAGAAAATTAAAAGCATGATTCAGATTCATTCCTTGAAGGAAAGTTTTCCTAAGTGACACATACAGAAGATGTGGGAGATTTTGTTACATACTAAATCTGTCTGTGGATTGTTCTTCATCAGAGTCTAAGCAAAAATTAACTGCTAGTGCTTTCCAAACCCAGAGCAGAGCTGAAGAGCAGGAGAGAGTAGTTGTCATTTGCACCAGCCTCTCAGTTTTAGACTACTGTGAAGAAATCTGATAAAAAGGACAATGGATTTTTTTCCACAATATCCAAAAGTTCACTTTTCATGTAGTTAATTCTGTTTTCTAATGTACTCATCTCAAGGTTACTGAATGCTTTGCATGGTTTCATTACATGATGTCAAGCACTGTGGTATATTATACTTAAAGTGCCTTTCTATTGTGACTCTCAAGATTAAAAGCCTTCAATGAAAATAATCCACTTTAGTACTGCCTGTCTAATGAAAGTGAGTATCTTGGTACCTTCAAGAACTATTTCTTGATTTATAGTCCCATATGAAATAATTGTTGACTGCAAGCTCACTGTTCTGCTAGATGCTTTCTTCATTTGTGATTAAGACAGCTCTCTTGATAGTGGATACCCTAAAAACAGATATAGAAAGCTTATATAGAGCTGCAGTCTCCTGAGAACAAAGATTCTGCTGTCCAGATGTTACCTTCTCTGTTAAAATTTTAAATTTTGGTAGGTCAGCAATGTTACAGGTCTACATCCTTTAGCATTTGCTGTAAGAACTCATCTTCCAGTGCATATGCTACACAGTAATTTTTATGCGCAGTTTAGATCATTGAAGAAAGTAGTTCCTGATTGGAGGGATCTAGTAGTACTAGATGTGCCATGAGAAGGTGGGAGAGAACAAAGCAATGTGCCATGAGAAGGTGGGAGAGAACAAAGCAATGTGAAAACTGCCACCTGTTTATGTCTCACACCCAACTACTGGCTTCTAGCTCATGACAGCTTTTTTTAAATTAAGATTTGAGGCTGAAAATCCCAGTGCTAAAATGTGGCATATCTCATGGCAATCGTATCATATTTTCTGGTTTTTACTCTGTGGTTCCCCTTCGTTATTCTGCATTAAAGGTGGAAACATGATATGGGAGCATATGGACAGACGGGAGGTAAGAAAACAACCGAAAGACAACAGTGTAAAACTCATTTCATGGGAGGTTGTCACTTGCTGTGACTTGCATTAATAGCTGCTGAAACAGTGGGAAGAGTGGGTCAACTTACAGGGAGCCAAAGTGTGCAGACTGTGCTGTCAGCAGCATCCTTGCTTTTGATACTGGGAAGTGGGAGGAATTGAGGTTCTGTTTGTTTCCTTTCCTAGTAATTTTGAGTTGTCTTCTGTGGCTTCCTGAACTGTGGGGGGACCATAATCCATTTATGACAGGGAATAAAATGATGCTCATAAAGAGCAGGAAGATTCTTCTTCCTTTTCTCTAAATGTTTTTATTTATTTCCCTTTTCTATACCTCACAAAAGACTAGGTTTATTAAGATAATTATGTATAAAAGAGAAGTGAATAGGAAGGGTTATCCGTTTCTTTACCTGTTCTTGTACTAATAGTGTTGTGGATCCTGCTCTGAATAGGACGCCCATGTAGTCGTACTATGTAAAACTTATTTAAAAACCAAGTTGCATTACATGAATTAAAGCTCATGACCTGCATGGGTTAGAATAAGTACTGCAAAAAGCTTTATTCTTAATTTAAAATTTCTTGTATTTTTTGCTCCTTGAGCAAAACCTTATTCGGTCAAATTAGGATGTGTTTATGGCAGTAGGATGGTTCTTCTGTAAACCATTTCTTTTGGGAGAAGAAGCTATTAGAAGGAGCTATTTGTTTGCCTGGGGTGGGAGAGTTTTTTTTGTGCTTCTATTACGGGTTCAGGAGGATGCCCATGCACAGAAAACTCAAGACACAGTTAGAATTGCAAAGCAAATCAGTTTTATTAGTTGCATTAGCAATAAATACATACCGACCCCTGAATGCTGGAGAAGCTGCCAAGCAGGAGAAGGAGATAGAGTGTGGTTCCTGAGTGGGACGGGCAGGAGGGCAGCACTCCTTCAGGGTGTCCCCTGGATGAAAATGGTGTGCATCATGTCGTCTTCTCTTCTACCCCAGGACTGCACCTTATATTTCCTCCTCAAAAGTGGCCATGTTCAACATCATCTCGTGCTGGGCCTATGCACGAGATGAGGTCACATTGGCCTATGATCGTACCTCCATGCCAACAGCGGCTCTATTATGTATTGTTTCTAATCCCACCAGGTAACTGATACATAGTTTCATTTCCAAAAGTTAGTCCCACTAACAATAAAGTCTTCTTTGCATTGTCTTGTCAACGTGCCCAACCGCAGACCAAATATGTCAGGCTGCAGACTTGTCTCCTATCCCTGACACAACTTCCTGCTAGTGCTCAGTGTGGTGCTGGTGGAAACAGTGTCAGCTTCCGTTAGCTTGGTTGTGAATCAGTTAAGTCTTTGCAAAGTCTCACCTTCCTTTGAAGAAGGCAAAGAGAATATATCCCTAGAAGAGGTTAAGAGGAAAATAGCCTCTTGTCATGGAGGCTAGGAACTGGCTGGTTGTCAAGTGAATATGGAGATAAACACACTCATTTCTCCCTCCCTCTTCCCTGTTCCAGGAATAGGAAGGTTTGTTTTGAGAGGGACAGAGATGTGATCATTGTTTTTTAAACTGGGATTTCAGGTGAAAATGTCAGATGCTACTGATGAGTGTACAATTTACATAGAAAATACAGAATGACAAAAAATACTTGAAAGGGGCGTAAGAAGTTCACCTCTGTTGTGGTCATGTGCATTATGCCTGCATGTGTTATGGAAGCTTGGTTTTAAAGTTACCTCTTTGTTTTTGTTACAGTTCTTGTACTCATTGGCACGGTGGTGAAACCGAGTGTTTCTGAACTCTAAAAATTACTTTGGATAGTATTGTGAATATTGCTTTCTGGTTTATTATATAAATAAGAAAGGATATACCCGCAGTTGCAAATGATTCTCCAAAGAAATTTTTCTTCTCCATAGCAGGTGTCTTCTGACTTGAAATAAAGTTTTGTGATGAAAGAATGATTAAGGTTAGGTTTAAAAAATCCCTGTGAAGTATTTAAACTACTGTTTATACTCTTGAAAATATTGTCTTTTTGGGTACTATGAATTGCATTTTCTTTCTAATCTTCCTTTAAGTTCACAAGCATTCCAGGACACAAATGTTTCAATACAAGCATAGTATTATGTCATGTTACTCGTATACAAATATCACGTATATAAATCATGGAAAACCTCTCAGTAGCGCTGTTGAAACTATCTGAGGACATACAACCAACTGGCATCAATATGAGCACAGAATTAGGTTGATGGGTAGCTATGAAGGGTTTTTAAAACAGATACCTTCAGACTTCATCTGGTTAGCAGGAAAATAAATATTACTATATGGTAGTCTTAGTTCAACAGATACAGTTCCATTTTTTTATGTTAGAAAAATTATAGTTGTAACAGGTTAATGTAATATATTCTGTAAAGGACTCAGTTTACATTCTGTGAGGTTTTTTCCCACTTTCTACTTACATGGATGTTTTCAGTAAGAGTTCCAAGAGGACTGACTACACAAAACATGATGTGTCTCTCCTAACTGTTTTTTTTGTTCTTCATCATCCTGCCTATTCATCTTTGTAAACCTCAACTTACTTCTTTACAGGTGTCTCATTTCTTACTGTTTGAAATCATCCTTAAAGTACTTGAAGTTTCACTCTTACTGGATTTAAAGATAGACATTTAACAAAAAACTCACAAAAGTGTTTTTTTTATTATGTTGCGAGCTAGGAAGGTAGAGTAGTCAGTAGAAAAATCACCTGTCCTAATCCTATCCAATTTATTTTGTCAGCTGTGGGCTGCATGGGAGGAGAAAGAGAAGAGTCTAATGGGCTATTCAGAGAACTGATCACTTGGAGAGAAGAGTTGTTAGAGGAGCTTTACTTTGAGTTTTCTGGTGCTTTTCTGAGAGCAGGCTGCTGTTCTCTAGCAATATGAAGTAAATCTTTATTTTTTTGCCTTTCATTCTTTTCTAACTTAGCTGTTGTTTCTGTGGTTTTGGTAGTGTGCTTTTCCTATTCTGTGATACTACTGATGCATCTTTCCCACTCTGTTCTTATTTTTATCTTCTCCATTTTACCCCGTGTTGTGTTACTGCAACCTTCATTCATCTCCTGTCAGCCCCAAATTGTACAGCATGTGAAACTAAAAGCAGCTTTGATGTCCTGCTCTAAAAGTGCTCTAAGCCAAACAATACATGCTTCAGCTGTGTAAAATAAAAATCTAATTTTTTTCTTAAGAAAACCATCTTATTTCTTGTAACATTAAGAATTTCCCCATCATATCAGCATGTGATATTTGTTTGTCAATAATTATTAAAAATAAAAATATCAAAATAAATGTATAATTTGCTGTAGCAACACTGAACTGATGTGTAAGACCTGGGAAAATCCTGCTTAAAGCTTTAATGAAACTATTGCTTAAAACATTGGTATTTTAACAAATGAAGGATCTGACATTTGGTAGGTGTGAACAATAGCTCAGAAACATATCCTGCAAGTATTGCATGCCTGATAATGAGAAGTAACACTTCAACACTTAAGACGGTTTGGATCCTAGACAAATGTTGACATGATTTACTTAGTGTGATACATCTGGTTTTTATGAGGAATTTCTTAGTAGAAGCTGGGACAGAAATTATTAGCATGTGTAGAACCTGCTTTTTTTGTCCTTCATTACAGTGTGCTGCAATGGGAAGTTAGCAAAGGGCATGTGAAGGGATATAGCCCCATTTGAGATCTGATGGTATTTTTAGTGTACCAAGGAAAAAAAATAGCAACAATTAAAGGCTTATCAGGTGGCTGTAGGTGTGAATAGTGCTACTAATTCTGGTGATACATAATGTTATGTATGGTGGTAATACAACATGCTTCTTTGTTTTTTTACTAAAAGTCAGGAGTGACGTTGTTTTGACCAGGGTGATTGTTTTGTTGTTGTAGCTTGACATTTTTATTTTACTTTTAAGATAAATGCTGTTCAAAACCGTGTGGAATAGGGATTTCTGTGCTATGGGCTTTAGCATATTTAAGGGTGTTACTTAAGTCTAGGTGGTGGAGGATGATCCTTCAAATAGATATATGCTTAATAAATTGGCAGATAAATTATGAAGATTGATTTCTCCAAAAATAAGATGGAGCTTTGACTCAGTACCCTGTATCAGACACCTTCTTTATTCCTACACATGCTGAGCAGTCAGCCTGCATCATTGAGTCTGATGAAACATTTGGGTACTGAGCTTGTTTACCAAATCCGGAGGGCAGAGTGGGAGCTTCAGACAAAGTTTGTTAAAGAAGCCCTCCTGTTGAGTCACCGGGTGCAGAAAGGACCTCCATGCTTTCTAAACTCCTTCTTAGAGAGGATCCAGTCTTACCCCACACTTTGTCAATGGTTTTTGTTTAAAGGATTATACAGGTGTAATTGAACCTTTATACAACTTTGTCCTGCAGGATTAAGGATGGCAAACCAGATATATTTATATAAATATATATATGATGTATTATGATAATAATTAGATACAAATGATTTACAGAATTATTTACTACACAGTATAGGAACTGTAACGACTATTATAGTATAGTGCACTATGAAGCAGTATTGAAGCAGTTGTTTTAAAGCAATTGTATTAAAGCTGGCAAAACAATTAAGTAGATTGATGTTACTTACCCATAATAATGACCTTGGGCAAATCTCTTTAGCCTCAAGGAGTAAGAGGAGTCACCTTGAGGGATGTTCCCCACTCAGGGGTGGAATCTCCATACATACACTCCAAGAAGACTTATGTCAGAAGACCCTGAATTAAAATTTGGGACTGGGCTTTTATAGTGTAAAATGACTGATGATGGTCAGATGTCAGGTCAGATGTCTCCAGCTGTGTCAGCTCAGCAGCTTTGGATAAGTTATCAGTAGTATCACTTGTTTGTTCATTTATCCAGGAGCAGATCTACCACACCTTCATCTCACTATCATGATGTTTAGCTTTGGGACTGATGAGTCAGACTGGTTTCAGCATTATTCAACACCAAAAGCAGCATGATGCTCCCTTCTTCATTTACCACTTGTAGGTTTGCAAATAGGGCATTGTTCAAATTGATTTTCCCCCATTCCAGGCAGAGCATCCTGCTACACCACTAAACAGGGCTACCAGACCTAAAATGTCAGCTCGATGTGAATAATATACATGCTAACATGAACATCCTTTTTTATACCACACTTTGATTAATATGAAATATTATATAATAGTAATGTATCATATTTTAAAAGCATTATCTCAGTTATTTTAAGAAGTTTTATGGTTGAGGATATACGAGTATAAGAACTGAATTAAGAACTGGCTCCTCTTTTTTTAAAATAAACATTACTTTAAAAATTACATTTTCATTTCCACTTTGTCTCTGTTCCAAAGTATTTTTTTAAATTGTGCTAGTTAGGAAATCATATTGTTTCTCTTCAGATTTACCACTGTCATGAATTATTTTCAACGTTTCACACAATGGAGTAAGAGCCAATGTAGTTTTGTGCAGGGGTAGCTGGCATGCACACTGTGTTGCAGATGATTTAGGGTTTGAGATGGAGATATTGGTACAAAGCTGGAGCTTTTAGTTTTCAATATTTCCTGAGGTTTCAGGGAATATCTGAAAATGTTTAGTAAACAGCATCCCATTGACTTTTCATGTTTACAGCAGCAAGAGAAGAAAACAGCTGTACAAATAAAAACATCTTTCAAGAGTAAGAGGCTAAATTTGAGGAATTTGAGTTTGTACAGTGTTAGGTGTTTTCTGTGTGCTGGTTAGATTTTAACTCAACACTGTCTGTTTAACAATAGTCTATGACTAAAATTTTCACTTCCAAGCTGTTACCTTCTTGAATTATTATTAATTTAGAGGTGGTGGGGAAAATAGAAAAAATAGAGAAGAGTCCGCTAAACCAGAAAAGTGTAACTTGGCCCTAGCAGATCTGTTTTACTGCTTAAAATCATCTGTGTTCACAGATGATTATTTGATATTTTCTGGGGCAAGAGGCAAGAAAGAGGGGAATGTTTACATGTAGTGACCATTTTTATCTTTTTAGTTTCCACTTCAGGTAAATTCCTGCATTTGTAATTAGAGTTGAGTACTCAGAGTGTAAGGGTGACTGTAATACTCAGCTCTCTACACCTTTTTTTTTTCTTTGCCTGCAATGACTGATTTAGGCCCCAGCTTACACCAAGCCCTGAGTTTTCAGCAATATGAAAGGCCAGGAGCATCTTTATACTTCAGCAAATTGGAGATCTCTGTGTCGTGTCCTGACAAGTAGCAGGAGCGCACCAGGGAGCTCACAGAAGACTATTCATGTCAACAAGGAACAGTGTTCAATATTGGTGGTGCTGTTGCCACTCTTCATTCCTTTGTGTCCAGATGGAGCATTTGGGATTGAAGATGTGAGAGGGTGTTTTACAAGTTGGAGAGAAAACCTTTGTAAACCCACAACAGTTACTTGTTTTCGTAAGATCTGCCTCTCAGGTGACTAAAAAGTAATGGAAGAGTAAATGTGTCACCTCTTTTCTTTTCTCTTCCAGCAGTTCTCTACAAATCATACCTCCCATGGAGTCCAGAACAACTTGCTTCTTCTATTAAGTGTGACTTTCTGTACTTTATTCAAGATTAAACTGTTGCATACCCCTAGTTCATGCTTGTACATCTTTGCCAATTCGTGTGAGCTTCTGTGAGACTTGAGAGTAGGACCCATCTTGTTTCAGTGTGACTAACATGCCAGTTTTGCAGTTCTAATTCTGCATTTTAATTGATCAGTATCTTGCAAACCTCTGTAGTTCCTTACGGGTGAGCTAGTACTGATATTTTGTCATAGGAAATTTCTGTAGAAAAAATGCACTGTTCTTAGTTTTCCTTCTTCAAGGGGTTTATAACTTTGAAAAGCAGTAAGCCTCATCTGGACTATAAATTTATATGAATACATTCTGCTTATTTGTTTAGGATTTTGGATGTGTGTTCTTTTTATTTTTGGAGGGGGTTTTTTGCGTGTGTGTTTCTGTTTTGTTTTGTTTGATTGTTTTGCTTTAGCAAATATTTCTTAATTAGCATAGTACCTGCCATTGCAGGTGAAGCAAATAGTTTCTTAAAGTATGTTTCTTATTGCTCATATTGTTTGCTCTTAGGGTTTTTCTTTTTATTTGGTATTCTTAATGATGCCTGTACATTTCCAAAAGTAAACAAGATTAACGCTATTATAAAACTGACATTGGATTGTGCAAATTACTTGTAATAAGCTTTTACGTACATCTTATGCTCAAAATCTGTCACTACTTTTGATTTTTTTTTCAAACTAGTAAATGCTTTTACTTTCACCATCTCCACAGTTCTCATCTTTCTTAGAAACACTGCTCTTGCATTTTGCAGGTGTGTCTTTGTATTTACACTATGTGCTCTTCAATAATAAAGTTTTTTGTTTTAAGCTACTTTTACTAGACCCTTATTTGCACCAAGATTCTGTGATATAATCAAGTTCATGATTATCACCTGACTATTCAATCTAAAATCTAAAATTGTTTAAAGCTTGCAGGCTACTCTCTGCTTTACAAAAAATAATCAGCTTATGGTTCAGTGTTCTTGCATACTTTTCATACTTCTCTGTGTGTTAATGTATGTCTCTGCAGTTCTAAGACACCAGTGTTTCACTTGGTACCTCCTTCCTTCAGCAGTGATTTCTTCTGGTCATGGTAGTTTGCTGTGGCACTCAGGATCAGTGACATTCTCCAGACATTTCTTGTCAACCACTGTACCCTTTCAGTAATCCCATCTTGAATGGAAAGTCCTATAAAATTTTTCTGCAGGCTTCTTACCACAATGAACCACTGATTGCAGCTGTTCAGGAGCTAATAGTCCAGAGTAGTGCATTTGAGTAGATAGTTGTTCTTTAGTTCCATTTATTTTCTTTGAAGATTTTTTTGTTGCAAGGTGACTCTATCTCATTGTGGAGATTTCAAAAGCATAAATCACTTTGAGCTGACTGCCCATACCTTTTTGTACCTTTGAAAACATTTTTCTTCTTGAATATCCTGTTTGTTTAGCAGTAGTCCTTAATTTTGAGTTGCTTAGGTCCAAGAGTAAATAAGCTCTGTAAACGTGGTCATAACCAAATTCATACTTTGTTCTAAGTGACTTTAAAATTTTAAAACACTCCATCCTTTTTTGGTTCTTATTAAAACAGATTGACTCTTACACAGGGTTGGCATGGGAGGAGAAGATGAAAAACTGTGCAGGTTTGAAAGCAAACCAGTGAGAGACTCCAAGTCAGAAATACAATTTAATAGGAAAAATAAAATAAATGCAATAGTACAAGAAAAACCACTGACAGAGTCAGAATACAACCTGACACCCTGTCATTCAGGATGTTGGTAGCAGTCTGGATGAAGTGGTCCTGTTGAAGCAGTGATCCTGTAGAAAAAGAGTCTGGTCTTTGCCTGAAGGTCCAGTGGTGTAGCTCTTGTCCTCCGGGAGTCCTGTAGGTAAGGGCTGCTTGTGTTGTTCCAAACCTCTGATTTATATACAGATGGGAACTCTCAGTTCCTCCTCCTGGGTGGAGCATCTCACAATAGTATGGTGGGTTGTGAGGCAAGGCATTGATGGGCCCATTAACAGGAGATAGTCCAGAGCGAGTTATCTATGAGTCATGTGGCAGGGTCCTTAATTGCCCATTAAACAGAGATAGCTCCCAGAGGGAGTTATCAAGGATGAGTCATGGTAGCAGATAAGGAACACTTCCCACCTGCTTGAACAGCATATGAAGATGGTAATAGAGTACATGCTTTTAGTTACATCTTACATTGTAACCTAGGACAAAAACATATCTATGTTTCTAACCCTGAGTATTCTGGGGACTGTGTTCTAAAGAAAATTCCAGTTGAACGTGCAAAGGTGTTTGAAGGGAAGGAGCTTGGCTTAATTTTACAGTGCGATGTACATCATAACACATAATTGGAGGATGATGGTGGTTGGAAGGGACCTCTGGAGATCATCTAGTCCAACTCCTGCTAAAGCAGGTTCGGCTAGAGCAAGTTGGAGAAGATCTTTGTCCAGTCGAGTTTTGAATATCTCCAAAGGAGACTCCACAACCTCTCTGGGCAGCAACTTCCAGTGCTCTGTCACTGTCAAAAGAAAAGCTTTTCCTTGTATTCAGATGGACCCTCCTGTGTTTCAGGTTTGTTCTAGATGGGTTTCCTCTGACTAGATTGCCCTACTGATTGCAACCGTCTGAGCTCTGCCATTCAGCCAGTTCTCAAAGCAACAAAAATCATGCTTAGATGTTTGAAAGGAAATGAAAAAAAAATACATTCAAAATCTTCTAAGGGGCATCCAGCTTTGGGGATTTCCCAGGAANATCATCTAGTCCAACTCCTGCTAAAGCAGGTTCGGCTAGAGCAAGTTGGAGAAGATCTTTGTCCAGTCGAGTTTTGAATATCTCCAAAGGAGACTCCACAACCTCTCTGGGCAGCAACTTCCAGTGCTCTGTCACTGTCAAAAGAAAAGCTTTTCCTTGTATTCAGATGGACCCTCCTGTGTTTCAGGTTTGTTCTAGATGGGTTTCCTCTGACTAGATTGCCCTACTGATTGCAACCGTCTGAGCTCTGCCATTCAGCCAGTTCTCAAAGCAACAAAAATCATGCTTAGATGTTTGAAAGGAAATGAAAAAAAAATACATTCAAAATCTTCTAAGGGGCATCCAGCTTTGGGGATTTCCCAGGAAGTGATTGTCTCTTCTAGTCTCAGCTATTTCTGCTAATTTCTAGAAGGCAGCAACAAGGCTGAGAAAAATACATACTATGTAGGCAGAGACATACAGCAGCCATAAAGTGGGCAAGATAGAAATAATTTTTTCTTGTCTTACACTCAGTCCTAAGTACACTAAAGTAGTGTAACTGACCACAGTTTGTAAGTGCTTTCTAACACTGCTAATAGCATAATAACCCTGTTAACAGCATGGAGGCATTTTCACAGCTAAGCATAAATATATAAATAACATGTAGCTGCAAAGGGAGATCAAGGTTTAATTGCACAAAAGGGGGACAAAGACCATGTGAATCAACAATTCAAGCAGTAAAAACTGCAATCAAAAACCAAGGATACAGAATAATCAGGAAAGATTTCTAGTAAACTGAGAAACATTTTTGGTCCTGAAGAAATGAAGATAATGGGATCAGGAGCAGATGAGATTGCTTCCCACGGTTTTTGGTGGAGGAGAACATGAGTATTAAAAACACAAAGTGACAGCAAGGAGAAATAGGGAAGAAAGAAGTCTACCACCATGGTTCCTGCTTCAGAGTCCAAATAGCTCTCTCACCTCTTCACCTCAGCTTCAGTAACTTAAGACTGTCAAGGACCACAGCCATCAGTACTTAACTACATGGCATCGGCTCAGTGGTATTGTGTACTCAAAGCTAATTTAGGATAAGGTGATTAGGACTTAAGTGTTTGAATATGTAGTGGTAAAGGCTGATAATGATTAAGAACTTAACTACTGGCAATGTGTTGTTAATGAATGTCAATCTAGTTAAATGTGGTTGTAAAGTTTGCAACTGGTCATATTTATCAGGTTTTCAAATCTTCCCATCACAGCTACCTTAAGCTTCACTGTTAAGCAGTAACTGCTTATCAGGACAGAGGCACTTGAAGCATCTCTGCAGGTTTTTCTGTTTAAAGCCTAAAATTGGTTTTGCATAGTTGAGAAATTACAGGAATCGAAGGATAAAGATGTGATTACCTGTTTTAAGCCAAAGAAATTGCACACAGCTTCATCAGCGCCCGATGCCAGTAGATATACGCATTTATTTTGTGCAAATCGAGCAAGGAATCTGTAATGTCCTTACTGTAACTTGGCACTTCTATGCATAATTTATGTTCTGTAAGCTTTGCATCAAGCCACTTGCTTGTGAGCCTTTCTGTTCTGTGATCCTAAGTCGCAACAGCTTATTATATTTTCTTGCTTTTCCTGTTTGCAGTACAAGCTCCAAATTCACAGATTAGATCAAAGTAAAGATGAAACAAAAATCCTCTTGAATTGATGGCTGTTAAAAAAAGTTGACTATGTTACACGCTCTCTCTTGTCCCAGATCCATGTACTTCCGTATCATCAGTATGTGTGTGATCACTAATTTCTCTTTCATTCAATTTTATACTGAGTCATGTAAATTTAGTCTGGCTGCCAGAATTGTTCTCACATGTGATTTCACAAGCCATTGGAAAGTCCTGTGTACTGTAAATTTCTTCTAGAAATCTAAGGTTTTTCTTCAAGTCTTTCCCTTCATTGTTCTTCATGCTCAACCCTCATATTTTTTGGTATCTGAAAAAATATATATATATTTTCGGCTCAAGAATGAGAGAGAAAGGCACAAATACTAAAACTCTCACAGAAAGAAAAGCAGAATTGCTCCCTACCTCTTAGCAAATTCTGACTGCTCCATCTCCCTTTTCTTAAAATAGCTGCAGTAAGATCATTGCCCCTCTTTTTCCCTGCCCCTTCCCTTGCACTGTAAAAGAAAGGAACTTATCATTATGATAGGCTTTCCATAAATCAGAAATCTACAGGAAGTGAGTGTTTCTAATTTCTCTTGTAAACAGACCTCAGAGAAAAAAAGTTCAAATAGGTTACAAAGCTAATATGACATTGATCTTGATAAACGGGGGACATGTCAGTGTGAGTAACAGTCTTTTTAATGTGTTTTGTGACTATGGCTAATTTCGCCATTTTGCTGAAATCATAGAATATGCTGATTTGGAAGGGACCCATGAGGATCATCAAGTCCAACTCCTGGCCCTGTGCAGGACACCCCATGAATCAGCCCAATTCTTCTTGTGTTTTAGTAACACATGAAAGTTGTGAGAAGTTTTTAAAATAATAATTTTCAATTTGTGTTTTGGCTTCAGCTGTGGAGAAAGAGTTCCATAAAATTTAGTTTGCAAAAATTCCAATGCATAGTGTAGCATCACCAGTGTGGCCAAAAATGTTTGTTATCTTGAATGAAGGCACCAATAACTGCATTAATGACACAAAAGAATAAATTAGAAAGGGTTTGGCAAAATTTAAAATTCTAATATAATTGTAGTGGGGAAAAAAAGTGACCGATAAATGCAGACAGCTTCTTCATGTTTGTGAGGGACTACTGGGGGATTCCAGTTTTTGAGGCTGCTGTTGCCCTGTGTGTGCAAGTTTATATGCAACTTCAAAAACCTACTGTTTGTACTGAAATTGGTGGTGAAGAATCTTTACTCAAAATTGAAATTAGCTGTCTTGTTGTAAGTGGGCTTTCTAGTTTAACCTTTGGGTATGTGAGGGACTTGAGCTGGCAGTGCTGCACTAGGCACCAGCATATGCAACAGTGTGTCTTTGCTTCTGAGTGATGTTGCTATGCTTTTGGAAGACCCCTCTGTCTGTGTAGCATTTATACAGCTCAGTTGTCCTACATAAAACATTTCAGTTTTTAATCATGAAACTCTAAAAGTAGCTTGTCTGGGAGTGTTATGGCATGAATACATGTAGCTACGCCCTGCTGAGATGCACTTGCCAAACTTTCAATCAAGACCAGACCCTCCTGGGTCCAACTGTTAATTGGGACTACCTCCACCTGAAGTGCTCCTTGGCTGCAGAGCGGGGACAAGCCCTATAAGTCAAGCCCTGGGAGGAGCCAGCGGTAGAGGCAGTTCAAGTTCCTGGTTGCTGCATGTCGCCAGAGCTCTGCCCTGAGCAAGACTCAGAAGACTGCGAGCTCCGGCACAAGTGGTGACCCCCCGAGATTCAAATGCAGCGTGAGAACCGCCGTGGCAAAGCTTCAGCAGTCCGACATATCCGAAGAGGTGAGGACTGCGACAGCGAGACCACGGCGGGGGGAGTTGCGAGCCAGTTCTCCTCTCCTTTGAGGAGACCGCAGCGGAGACTGCGAGGCGAGCCAGCTCCCTTTGAGGCCCTGGTGGAAACACCCAGAGGGGTCTTCCCAGATCTAAACCTGGGTGAGAGACTGCCGCAGCGGGACTTCAGCGGTCTGACATACCCAAGAGGTGAGGACTGCGACGGCAAGACCGCAGCGGGGGGGAAGCCGCAAGACGGCTCCCTCAGAGCTCGGGAAGCTGAGAAAAGGCTCCCAGAAAAAGAGCTCCCAACCCTCACCAGAAGAGGTGAAGACCAGGGGCTGGAGGGATAAGAGTCTGTCATCAAAGAACAGGCTAAGCCCTCCAGCATATCCTCGCAAAACAAAATAGTGAAAACACCCTTAGAAGTGAGCAACCGGGGACTGAAGTTCTTGCTAAAAAAAAAAAAGGTCTTGAAATAATATGGAGTCAGACGTGCTGCGTGTCGCCGGAGCTCTGCCCTGAGCAGACTCAGACGACTGCGAGCTCCGGCACAAATACAAATGTGTGACTATGGTGAGAGGAAGAGTGATTAGTGTGACAACGCTGGACACCCTTACAGAGGTTTCTTGTTTTCTTTTTAAAGACTGCTGTCAGTAATGAGGGGCTCACGTGTACAGGACTACGAGATAACATTTGGTTTTAAGTACATATTTCTGTGCTAACGTGATTAAATGCCTGCTTGTGTTCATATATATTGGTAGATACAGACACCTATATAGTATATGGGGTTAGATATGTATGTGTGTGTGTATTTTGGTATATGTGTGTGCATGCAATTGAATTATGATGTAGGGTGAGGCATAGGTATGTGCAAGCAAATACAAAAGTGATGCTTGGACTCTAGATTTTGTCAAAGTTGAGCCAGAGCTGTGTGTGTAGACACATATTTGCCCACAATAAATGTATAGAGTAAATGTTGGGCTTTTTCCTTTTTTTTTTTTCAATAGTACATTGAATTGTTTTTATCTCAAAGGAGAAAAACCCCAAACCTATGGAATACTTAGTGCCTGCTTTCATTTCACCTTTACTGTAGTTCTTTAATGTGTGTTAGTCAACTTTGTCTTCTGATTTTTTTTTTCTAGACGGTGTAAAAGAATCTCACTTGCCCAATCAAGATGAACAGAATGGCTTTCTTCAACAAGAAAACAGAACATTAATTTTTTAGGATTATATTTACAATATGAAGCATTTAGCAGTAGCTGTCTTTGAGAACATTCATCTATGACCTGAAATGTCCTGATCCTGGGAAAAAATGAGATTCCATTAATTAAGTCTATAATTTTTAAATGCATTTTCACGACTAATTGTATTTGCTTATGCAGAACACGGATACAGAATTCATAAACCAGAGATTATTTTAACACATGCACACATTTTGTTTTACATTCAGTATACAAGATACATAATTTTAATCAAATTTTAAATACTCTTTTAAATTATCTATATTTATTAATAAATGAAGTCTTGGCAAGAATTTATCATCCATGGACATGAGTAAAGCAGATTCCCCCAGAATGGATGATAATTTTGTATTGGGTAAAATCAATAACTTGAAAGTAGAGCAAGAGGATGACAGCATTAACTGTACTCTAGAAAGAACGGATATAAAGACAGAACAAGATGATTTCAAACATGCAGACAGCAGTGATGAACAGGAAGACAAAGAAAAGAACTTCATTACCAACAACTCTGGCAAATATTTGTCTACAGAAAATGAAGATGATTATGGATCTCTTTTTTCTCAGTATAGTAATACGCTGTATGATGTAGCAATGGAAGCTGTGACACAAAGCCTCCTTTCTAGCAGAAACATAAGCTCTAGAAAAAAGTCTCCTGCTTGGAACCATTTTTTTATATCTCCTAGAGATAGCACTAAAGCAATATGTATGTACTGTATGAAAGAATTTAGCAGGGGTAAAAATGAAAAGGACCTGAGTACAAGTTGTCTCATGAGACATGTGAGGAGAGCACATCCCACTGTACTAATTCAAGAAAATGGAACTATGCCAGGTATATCTTCATTTTCTTCATCTACGTTATTGCTGCCACCTCAATCTGCAGATGTTGGAGATCTGAGTTCTATGTTATCCCCCATAAAACTGGTCAAGAAAATGGCTTCTAAAATACCATCTCCAGATCAAATAATGGAGGAATCTGTTTCTATTGTTTCTTCTGAAGAAATATCAGATCTCTCAGTTTCTGAAAAGTGCAGCAAAGAAGAAGTCATGGTTGGTTCATCTCCACAGCAAGCCAACAACCAATATGATGACACTGTTGAGAATGTAGCAGAAAAAACAGTTGTAATTCCAAAGAGTGCATCAGGTTCTAGACGGAGATCTGCTGTCTGGAAACACTTTTATTTGTCACCTCTAGATAATTCTAAAGCTGTTTGCATCCACTGCATGAATGAATTCAGTAGAGGAAAAAATGGAAAAGACCTAGGAACAAGCTGTTTAATAAGACACATGTGGAGAGCCCATCGTTCCATTGTCCTGCAAGAGAATGGGGGTGGTACCAGCATACCACCTCTCTACACCGCACCTCCTACTCTCTTGCCTTCTTTACTACCATCAGATAGCGATTTGAATTCTATGTCATCCTCTCCTGGAAAACTAATGAAAGAACCAACTTCTGTTTCCTCTTCTCCAGAAAGAATCTCTGAGGAGATCCATACTAATATCACTTCTGGAGATGCTCTAGTGGAAGACTCAATGCTGTCATCTTCTGATGATATAGGTGAAGTCTCCTTTGTTTCATCTCCTGAAAAACAGTGTGAGGGATTAGGTCCACTAATATTTGAACCTACTGCTGTGTTTCAGCAAAATAAAAGGATTATGAAAAGGCTTAAGTCAGAAGTCTGGCACCACTTTTCACTCTCACCCGCAGACAGTCTAAAAGCAGTATGTAGATACTGCAGTTGTATGATAAGTCGTGGTAAGAAAGGAGATGTGGGCACAAGCTGCTTAATGAGACATCTATATAGACGCCATCCTGATGTAATTGGAAACCAAAAAAGCTTTCTTGATGTGAGTTTGGCAAATTCTCCTTATGCCACTTTGGCTTCTGCGGAATGTTCATCCTCAAAGTTGACTGACTTGCCTACAATGGTTACACATGATAATCAAATTATATTTCCTGTTAATAGTAAGAAGACCTCAAAACTGTGGAATCACTTTTCAATTTGTTCTGCAGATTCAACAAAAGTAATATGTACACACTGTGGACGTATAATAAGTAGGGGGAAAAAGCCAACAAACCTAGGCACAAGTTGCCTTCTAAGACATTTGCAGCGGTTTCATAACAATGTATTGAAAACTGATGTCCCAGAGACAGTATTATCCTCATCTACAGATAATCACATGCCACTCCGCACAGAATTACTAGGATCTTCAAATTTTGATGAAACCAATGACAAGTTTTGTGACTCTCACCCAGTTGCCAAAAAAATCACAAGTCTTGTAGCCGAAATGATTGCACTTGACCTTCAGCCATATTCTTTTGTAGACAACATTGGCTTTAACAGGCTGCTTGAATATTTGCAACCTCAGTATTCTTTACCTTCTCCATCTTACTTTTCTAGGACAGCAATTCCAGATATGTATGATAATGTAAAACAAATAATTATTTCACATCTTAAAGAAGCCGAAAGTGGAGTGATCCATTTTACATCTGGAATATGGATGAGCAACCAAACACGAGAATATCTAACCCTGACCGCTCACTGGGTAACATTTGAGTCTTCATTTCGACCACAGTGTGAGGATTACCATTGTTCAGCACTATTAAATGTATCACAGATCGATTGCGACTACAATGGAATCAGTATTCAAAAGCAGTTAGAATACTGGTGGGAAACGTGGATTACTTCCATTGGACTTCAGATTGGGATTACTGTTACTGATAATCAGAGTATAGAGAAAACTTTAAATGAAGGTGATCATTCAAGTGTACAATGTTTTAGTCACACTGTTAATGTAATTGTAAATGAGGCAATTAAAAGCCAGAGAATGGTTCAGAATTTGCTTAGTATTGCAAGAAAGATCTGTGAACGCGTCCATCGATCAGCAAAAGCAAAAGAGAAGTTGGCTGAGTTGCAAAAAGAGTATGAGTTACCTCAGCATCAGCTAATACAAGATGTTCCATCCAAGTGGAATACATCATTTCATATGCTTGAACGTCTTATTGAACAGAAAAGAGCAATTGATGAAATGTCAATAGAGTGCAGCTTTCGGGAGTTAATAAGTTGTGATCAGTGGGAAGTCATGCAGTCAGTGTGTCATGCTCTCAAACCTTTTGAAGCTGCAAGTAGGGAGATGAGTACACACATGTCTACTCTAAGCCAAGTGATTCCAATGATTCATATACTTAACAGAAAAATAGAAATGCTGTTTGAGGAAACTATGGGCATAGATACTATGCTGAAATCTTTGAAAGAAGCTATGGTGAGTAGATTGTCCTCCACACTTCATGATCCAAGGTACATTTTTGCTACACTTCTGGATCCCCGGTATAAAACATCGTTATTTACAGAAGAGGAGGCTGAACAATATAAACAAGACTTAATCAGGGAGCTGGAAATAATGAGTTCTACCTCAGATGATGATAAACCTGTTTCCAATGGATGTGATATAGGTTCACCATCTACAAATTCATATGGGGAAGATAGTCTTTGGTCACTCATGGGTGACATGAAGAAAACAAAAGACCTGAAAGAGAGAGCAAAGTTACCAGAGGAAATGGTGCTTTCTTACTTGGAGGAAGAAGTGCTTGAGCATAACTGTGATCCTCTAACTTACTGGAACTTTAAGAAGTCATCTTGGCCAGTACTGTCAAAATTGGCTGTCAGGTTCTTGGGTTGTCCACCAAGCATTGTTCCTTCAGAGAGATTGTTCAATACATCCAATGAAAGCAACAACTTTAGTCAGTCAAGGTTAATGATTGAACACTTTGAAAAGCTTATCTTTTTGAAAGTGAATCTTCCTTTAATATACTTCCAGTATTGAAACTAATGAACAAACTGCTAGACTAAATCTATTGTTGCTCACTGGATATTAACTATCTATAACTCAGATTTTTAAATTGCTCCAGTAGGGGCCATGTATGACATCTAATCAGTGACTATAATTCCAAATTTTAGGTTCATTTTTTCAGCTTTCAATATGTCTACATGTGCCTTATTCATAGTACTTCAGGCCAGATATTGTATATATGTTTTTTAAAAGTTCACACTAGAGATAGCCTGTCTTGTCAAATTATACAAAATTATGTAGGTTTTAATCCATAATTGTAAATGAACTTTAAAAAGCTCAGTAATTTGTTTTAATAGAATGGCAAAAAAAAAAAAAAGATGTAAACAGTTCTATTCTGTAGTTTTTTATTCAATTATTATGTAAAAACCATAAACCAGGTACTGTATTTTAGTTGAACATTGCTTTAATTGCAAGAAAACAGGTTTTGTAGTTGTCAGAAGAAAGCTGTACATGAAAGATGGGGTTTAAGCTGTCTTTTTATCAAATGGTGTTTTTAACTGCAAGCCCTAAAGTACTTAAAGGATTAGGAAGAGTTATTGAGGAAGATGTGTTTACAGGAGATTGTTGACTTATTATCTGAAAATAAATCTTAAATTTAAGATTAGATGGAATGTCAGTTATACAGCAATTGGTAGTAAAACTTCCCATTCTGGGTTCTCCTGTTCAGGTTTTACATTTTAAATGAATTACAGAAATACTCTGGGTATTTATACAAGGTCTTTGGAAGTTCTCTCAAAGTTTGTGAATTAATGCTTGTTATTTAATGCCGTGTACAAAAAAGGCAAGAAACTTACCACGAAGACTCTAATGTCATTCTGAAGCCTTTTCTAATCTTTAGTGCATCAAAACTATAAGGTCCCTATTGTAAAAATTGAGCCCTTACTCTTAATGTAATTTCACTTGTGTAGAACAGCCTGTCTTAAAGCTCCTAGTACAGAAATAACTGATCTTCTGGTTTTCAATAATAGCCTTATGGATATGGTGCACTGCTTAGAACTTTATGTAGTAGGGTTGATTCTTAACTGTTGGTGTCCATCAGGCAAATGGGATATAGAGCCCTTAAAACTTCAAATAAGATGGAAAAAACAGCCAGCATTTTAATTTGAAAGGAACATTCTCCTTAGTTTAACTCTAGAAAGATTCATCTTTTCATTTCAGTTTTCATTGAATACATTTTTGGGAAACAAGTCATCATTTGCCTATGACCTTTTAGAAAAGTTGTAGCTTTGTTAAAATACTCTACCTATGCCTAATCTAATTTTGCATTTACTATGTTTTAGTGTATTTATAAATGGTGAACTCAGTTTCTGAAATTAAACATTTTATTTGCAATTTTCCAGTGGTAGTCAACACTGCCTTTTGTTTTCAGATGGATTTAAGACAACCAGCGAATAAAAATTAATTCAAACAATTGTAAGCATAAATATACCACAGAACAAGCTGTATGAAAATATGGGTTTTCCATTTAGCTCTTTGGACTTGAGCCTGGTTTCTGGTTCTTTTCATTTTCCAAAAGCTGTTTTCACCTCAGGAAAATTCGTTGAATTGCTTCCCAAGTGGCTCTGGTTTCCATGTTCCATTTTTCTAAATATTTTATAGTTTCAGGTATTTCAAGTGTTATTCCATCATGTTATGTTTATACCTGCACTATTTAAGTAAATCACTACATAGTATACTTGGGAAAGACTAATACTGCATTTTTCCCCGCAGTATTTTAAAAGATAATGTTTACTTCTATCAACAGTCAGCATATCGTTCTTCTAGGGTTAAATGAGAACAGCACACATTTTTTCTGCAGTAATAAAACAATGTTCTAGTTTATATATAGCTGGAAGTAGGTGAGTTTGAAGCAGCTTAGTGGGAAACATGTTTAAATGGTTACTGGTTAATTATTATCTCAGTTTTTCCCCCTACATTTTAACTGTGAATATAACCTTGACCTGTGGTAGCACAGATTCTTTCCCATGGGAATTTTTCTCTTCTTCTCCCTGTGTTCTATAAATAAAGATAAGGTTTGGATGTTATTGAAACTGTCTCTGGAAAGATGGACAGTTCTACCTGGCCTATGGGCCTAGGGGGAGGTTTTGAATTGACACAATCCGGNATTTTTAATCTCCAAACCAGTGGAGAGGAGAGAGGATTAAAAAAACTATTTTTCTTTTTAAACAAGTGATAAAATTTTCACTCAAGGCTTGAATGTAAATACAGCCTATGACTTAAAGCATTGTGGAGCCACATCAAACGAGGAGGAATGCTGGCAGTGAACAAGCTTACCTGAAAATCACTGTTCTCTGGACGCAAGCATCTTGGCTCTTCTGAAGGGAGTCTTTGCTGTAGCTCCTACCAAACTCCCTGTGTGGAAAGTTGTAGTGATGGCATTTTGTAGCCCCAAATCTGCTTCATACTCATACAGGTAATTAATTGAATAGTCATGCTGTTTGTCAAAACTTCCTGAGAACACAAGAACTAGTCACTATTTTCAAAAGCAAAATTCTATCAGTTGAAGTTAATTTACTTTATTTATACATGTGATTTCCCTTGTTTGGTTTGGTTTGGTTTGGTTTGGTTTGGTTTGGTTTGGTTTTTTGAAGGGCTCAGTTCTTAAGACGACATTGTTTCAGTGTCAGCTTGGTTAAGAATTAATTAAAGGGTTATGTTAGAATTTTTTTAAAGATAATATGCAGGCCCAAAAGACCTTAAAATTGAAACACTTAATTCTTAAATAAAAATAAGGGAAACTGAGAACATAATATTGCTGTTTTCAGTTGTAAGCCTTGATCCTTCTATAGGAGTTACAGGAGCATCTCCTTCAGTTCAGGCACTGCTGCCTGTGAGAAAAGAATTACTCCAAAAGAAGGGCTGAAAACTTTCATTGAAGCTTGAGGTAAGTTATTGAGTGACTGTGTTTTGTGTTGGGTTTGCTTTATTATTTTTAATGTAAATTCTCAGTGATTGCTAAAATTTTAGGTTTTTACAACTCTTCTCATATTTGTAATAGATAAGACCGCCCCTGTTTTTACAGTGCTTTCCTTCAGACTAATAAAGCTGTAAACAGTGGGAGTTCTCATCAACCTGAGTTTGTGCTGCACCAATCCCCGTGGCAGCAGAGAGTTCCCTAATGCATAATATGGTGACCCTGCAACAGTGATACTTAAAGATAATTTCAGTAGATTAGCAACTTCAGAAATAAATTTAGTAAGCAGACATTTTTTCAGTGTTAGCATAGAAAGTAAAGTGTAGATGATACTTGGTCATCATAAAAATCTTAAAGCTTTTGCTTCTTTAAAAAGTAGGCAGGTGTAACAACTATACACTGCAGCAAGAAATAGTTTCTAGTAATAAAGGTAGGAAAGGGAAGAAGTTGAGATCTGCAACAGCCTTTTCAAAGAACTCAGGTCTTGTGAAGGGTGTATAATGGAAAGTATCTGTTGAGATATATATTACGCTCCAGAAACCTGAGATAATGCTTCCCCCACATTTGCCTCTGTATATGTGGCTTCTTTCCCTACCCACCAAGTCCAAGTCAAGGAAACGTGTTTGCAGAATTTAGTTAGTGAGCATTTATTAGGAATACTCATAGTTTCCCCTTGCTCCCCAAAAGTAGCTTCTGAATTTATAAAAAACTGAAATCTCAACTAGAGCAGTTTCAACACCAGCATAAGGATGTAATTGATTGAATTGATGACAGCTCAGAGTAGGTGTTTATAGTTGTTGAGATCTTAAAGTAATTTTTTTTTCCGCCACTACGCGTAGCTGACCATATTAAACTTTCATTTTGGTACGTCCAAACACTGGAAAACTAAATACACATACATATAATACACAATTAACAAATAACACTCTCTAGTTTCAGATTATTTAGATTTTATAAACTAAGCATTTTCCTCTTTCACAGACATATTCATCTTTTGCTTTATTCTTAGCAACAAGAAAGAGTGATTCTTTACCTTATTGGTTTCATTGCAAAGCTGACCCAAAAGTGATTTCATAAAATGAGTATGCCAACCAGAAATAGTAACCGCGGTGATGTCCCCAACTTGGGTATCAAGTTGGGTTCTGAGGAGTGAATCTTTGTCTAAGCAGTCCCTGACTCTTATTTAATCTATGAACCAATGCCTTCTTCCAGCTTCTTAGGTTGGCAGTTTTAAAGGAAAATTAATTTCTTGCTTGCAAGAAATTAAGTCAAACTTGAAAGAGCAATGGCTGATGCTACACAACATTTGACCCTTGGGGATTTTAACAAGACACCCTAAAAAAAATCCCATTCTGTAGCAGCATTATAGATGAACTGTACTATCTGTCATTTTGCTTTATTCAGGTTAATTCAACCTTCAGTTAATTCAATATGCTCACCTTATTTCTGCTTTTGTTAAGAAAAGCTGAACTCTAGGATATGATTGTAATCATTCACATCAAAAGGTGTTTTTCATTTAAGAACTTGAATAGGCATGAGAAATTTATTACTTTAAAGTCCCCTCAAAAATTCCTCCAAGTGTTCAGTTTCTGTCCTACATGTCCCATTCATTCTGTAACTTGATGCTTCCTCCTATGTCCCCCAAATGCAGAACTTGTAACACCCCACTTTAAGTTTGTAGGAGTGAGAGACTTCCTTCATGCTCTCTTACGTCTAAGGGAACTTGCACTTCTTTCTTCCATGCAAGTACACTGAATATTAATTTATATTAAAGGAGAAAATAAGCTCTATTGTTCTTGTGGAGCTAAAGAAAGGCAACACAAAAATTGGAGATGAGAAGATTCATTTAAGAGGAAGGAGAGATGGCTTTAGTTTCTGTTCCAAGGATTGCTTGTTTTATTCACAGCAGCCTTTAGGGAAAAACTGCAGTAATCTTCATCCCAGTTCGCCAGCTGCCCCTTCTTATTCCAGGTGTGGACCACCATAATATTCATGGCCTGTGCTTGAGGTGGTTATGCATAGAATAATAGTTGGAAAGGACATCAAAATTCAGTTCCTGGTCCTCCAGGAATTCAATGCCAGGACATCTCCAAGAGTCACACCATGTGCCCGAGAGTGTTGTCCGAACACTTCTTGAACTCTGTCAGGCTGGTGCTGTGACCACTTCCCTGGGGAGCCTGTTCCAGTGTCCAACCACCCTCTGGGTGAAGAAGAACCTTTTCCTATTATCCGGCTTAAACTTGCCCTAATATGTGCTGTTACAGAAGTCATATAGCCACAGGTACTGTGGTGCTCCATGCACTGCCTGGGTCACAATCTAGCCCTTTTATCTACAAAACCAAAGTTGTAGATTTTCAAACTAAGCACTTTCAATAACCACAGATGGAGAACAAATGTAACAGGGCCCAAATAAACTTCAGACACTTCAAAACTGCAATCCAGTATCTCTTTCATGTCTCTTTGTATGTATTTTACCTTTCTCTACCCCAAACAAATAGAGTAAAAGATCAGTTTGAGCTGATGGCTTCTAGTTCCATGGGTGATGAGGCTGTGAACAGTAGTACACTCAAGCTCCACAGCTGAACACCGTCACTGGTATAAGTCCCACAGTTAGCACCTACACACCAGAGTAAAAGTCTGTGGAAGGACCCCATATGGTGTATGATACTCAGCAAGATGAAACTCTTCAAATGCCTCATGTCTACATCTTCTGTACCATTTCAGACAGTAGCCTGAGATGCCTATCCTGCAAGCATAGTAGCTCTAGGTTTTCTCTGTAAATAACAGAAGCAAGTTCCTGCAGAGGGATTCTGACAACCGGGGATTTGGAAAGCTGGAGTAACCACACTGACATTTGTACACACGTGGGCAAGGCTAAATTTTAGTCTGGGTTCTTGAGTTGTGGATTACAGGGTGGGGGAGTTACATAAAATCAATGATTAGCCTTAACATGAAGGCCTACCTACATCCTTAAACAAAAGTTCTCCCTTTGTGTGGTTCCAAATTTGCAGCTATTTGCACATGTATTTCCTTCTGTCTCTTGTGAATTGTTTGATGTTCAAACTGGCTCTGGAGGAAGCTAAGTTTTCTTCCAAAGACAAGTCAAATGGATGATACTTGGACAATTTAAATTTCAAGAGCAGCCAGAGACTGGACAAACAAGTTCTGCAGGTTGCCTTTGCCAGATCTGCTCAGTCTGAGGAAGCCTGGCCAACAACAGCCACCCACAAGGCTCCACCCCACCAGATCAGTTCCTCTGATACATAATCTAGAGGATAAAAAGAAAACATGGTCCCAAAACCTGAAACATATACACGTAAAAGGTAGTTCCTGAATCAAGCAAGTTGAGGAGTAAAAAGACAACAAACAAACAGAACAAAAAAACCCAAACCACTTTATTTCATAATTATATTTTACTCAAGTTTTCAGCCAGCAAGGAAGTTTTCTGCCCATGATAATTTCAGCAATTCTGACATTTTACACTAATGGAGCTTCTGTCATATTACAACTGGCCCTAACCAGAATTCTTTTTTTCCTTGTTCTATTCAGCAATCGATGCAGACATCCTTAACAAAAACATCTAATAAAGAAACTACAGAGCATGCAACCTTATTCTAGTTTATAGAATGCAGCACATGGCACATTAGAGTACTCCTTTCCAAAGGGATTACTTAATAAAAAAAGGAAAACAGCACCTATCTTGAAGTGAATATTTTCATAGGTAGATTTTTGCACTGCAAATTAAGATATCATTACAGCAGAAGAGGGGAAACATTATTTTAATTTTTTTTTTCCTGGGAAATCCAAGTTGCTACTTTTTCATGAATTGTTGCAATGAAGATAATCATCCTCAGTACTCAAATCTGTTATGAAACAGTGCTTGTCAAGAAGTCCAACTGCTTTTTAAATGAATGTTTGACTTTCATTAGTTTGCTAGCCTACAGGGCACAATTAGGTACTATGATGAAGCTACAATGAATATGGCTTTCCTATGTTGATAACATCATTAGGTTTCACACAGGCAATCTGACAGCTGAGGAGGTTACAATCCTGCAGATACATTAAATAATACATCTTTGCACACACAGATTACATATCAAGTTATTGCCGTAGCACAAACTTGTTGATTTTGTATTTTATATAGGACAATTAGGACATACCTGTGCTACATGGTGAAACAGACTACCAAACCAAGTAGACAGGTTTTACTTAATACCACTAATCTTGCAGGCAACCTCTTTCAAACATATCTAAGAATACAACTCAGTATACTGAGTATATACTGTAATATTTATATGAGAAACAGGACAGAGCTAAATACCAATGGGTACAGAGCTTTTCCGTGCCTTTCCACAGAAGCCGAGTTGCAGTGCCGGAATGACAATTTGCTGCTGTCTTATATAGTTCAGTCATCAGCAAAATCACATCAAAAGACTTATGTAAAATTCACAGTCAGGATGATAGAGGAAGTTTTTCCAACAGTACTAGTTTTGGTTTCAAGTTTAAAGTAAAAGGAGGTAGTGCAGTAAGGTTCAACCCAATTTTACTGATGCCAGGTATATTTGCCAGTGGCCTATGGGTTGTCTTGTAATGTGATATTTGAAGAGGGTTTGTTTCCATCAGTATATGTGTGTAAGAAAACATCAACTGGTCTCCTGGTTTAACATCTTCTCTTTTGTCATACCTGTAAAGAATAAAGGTTCATTTTTATTCCTTGCTTTACCTATTATACATGGCCATTATTGCAGAGGCATGTAGCATCCAAGATGAAACACGAAAAGGAACTAACATTCTCAGTTATATCTCCTGATTAAGTAGTACTAGAGGAGGAAAAAGTATTTTTGAAGAATTTAGGGACTTGGTCATTCCATGCAAGTCTTTCTGCTTCTACTGTGATATAAATCATGACGCCTGGAAAATTTCTTACTAGTTCCCTATTTGAATTCAGTGGAGAAAGGACACCAAAGCCTAAGACTGTAGCAAACTGGGCCAATTTTAAAGTTTTACTCTACAAGAAATGCATTTGGAAAAAGGTGGGTTTTTTGTTTTGTTTGGGGTGTTTTTGCTGGTTTTTGTTTGTTTGTGGGGTTTTTTAGTAATTCTAAAAAATACATTATGTGGTACTTTAGCAGAGACCTTTTTCTTCTGGTAGTCATACATTGGAGTAGGAGCCTCAGAGAACAGCAGGGAGAAGACCTCCTTGAACACTGGAGGAAAGAAAGAGCCTGGTAATTACAGTACTAACTTGGCACTTGTTATTTCTAAGTTCAGTTCCCTGATCTACTACATGTTTGAGCAGGTCACTTTGAGTCAGCTTTTATAAACTGTTTAAGTACCAGAA
>VZTH01005047.1:126938-139690 GCA_013397815.1 Aleadryas rufinucha
CAGAATACATATAAATTATATATAAAAAAATATATATATAAAAAAGTAACTACTGAGTTCTAGGATTATTTTTTATGTACATTTATAATTATTTCTTAAAAGGACTTATGTTCAATCTTGCTATGGAGGAAATTTACAGGATGAGAAAACAAGTGACTTAGCCACTTGGAAGGGATGTGAAAGATCTAGTTTCAGCCACTTTTCATCTGATCTAAGCCCAAAACTGAAGTTCATTGTCTCTTACGAGTTGTATGAAGCCCTTTAATCTTCTAGGAATTGAGACAGGTCTCCCCCTGTCTCACAAGGACATGGTTCTACTTTGCAATGGTTGTCCATTCACTGAGGAGAGTCCGATGCAATGAATATCCTAAGGGTTAGGATATTCATACTGGACATGGCAGCCTGATCGAGTCCTCTATCCAGCAACTTCAAAGGAGAAGAAAGAGGTAAGTTCACTCCAAAATACTCCATAAACCACTGTTAGGCTCTATAATCTGAGTGAAGAGCAGTGTCCCTTTCTTCACCTTTTCTGCTGCCCTGTTCTGTGAATTCTTTTCTACGAGCACCTGGAGCTCCTATTCTTAGGCACCTGAATCCTTGCACACATTTCACAGGAATCTTACTTACTACAGGCTGTGACTTTCCTTGCAGGCATGGACACAGGTAGGGAAGCAGAGCAGTCCCAGCACTACATACCCTTAAATGCACCTAGGATTAAATCCAGCCTGCATTTTTGGCAATGTGCATATTCGCATGTTTGGCCTCTCATCTGCCTGAGCTCTCTGAAATCTCTATTGATATTTTTGTAATGCCGCCTGATAGGGCAGTCATTAACACTTAAGATATTTGAAGGAAGTACTTTGTGGAAAACTAGAGGTTTTGTGTGGATTGTTAACTAAAATTTTGGCACCTCACAAAAGATCCCAGGCTGACAGAATTCATAAGTGTCACTAAATACACCATATAATGCAGAATTAGACTTTGCACACTTTGAACATCTGTATCCTTCTTCTAAAACAATTGCATGCTGATTTCACCTGCTATTTCCAAAAATATCACAATACCCCTTAGGGTGGTAGATCTATCCAAACCGGCAGAAGGAACAGGAATTACTTTATAACAACCTTACCAACTACTAATTTCACATTTTCTTCATCAGCAAGTAAAAGGCCTTTCATCTGGCTGCAAGCATTTCTGAATTTTATTATTTTTAAATATTTTAAGCTTACACAGCATATTCAGGGTTCAAAGAGACTGCACTAATTGAAGACAAGATTGTAACACCTGTTCTGTGTAAGAACTTGCATCAAGCTCCTTTCAATCACCCTTTGAAGAAAAATAATAGATCGCTTGCATTTTTCTTGAGGCAAATAGATCTAATCTGAGCACGCTATGGAAAGCTGTTAACTTAAGACACTTTTATATATGAATTGCAGTTATCTGATGAATCATCAGCCTTCATAGCCACCCAATCCCTAATCTGTTTCCACCTGACATATATTGTCTATGAAGGTGTTATTTTTCACTCATCTGAAAGGCTGTCACTTTCTTGGACAAAGAGAAAATGGACAGTTGGCATCACTAAACTTTGCACTACGGTGCTGCCAGACCAAGTGGTAGTCCTGTGTATGATGCTCAGTTGTGGATTTTGTCTGATTTTTTTAATGTGAAACTTTATGCTGAATCAGCCCTTCCTTGAGGCTTTGTTTTGCTGAGTACAGATAAAAGTGAGAGAGAAACTGCTTTGTAGCTGCAACACTATGAAACATCCATCAGTGACAGGGATATTATTCATTCACCTTCCAATCCCACAACACTACAGCCTTACAAGTCCAATGCAATCCAAAACTCACCAACTCAAAAAGCTCTTTGAAATGAAGCACTATTCAGAGAGTAGAGTTGTATTCCGAGTAGTGTGTGTATTTATTGTAAAACCCCAAAGACGGAAACATTTGAGCTATCAAGCATGTTCTATCCCTTGTACTCTAGCAGTTTAATGTCTCCTCCCAGTTCACAGCGTAAGACTTTCTCTAGATTCAACATACAAAAAACAATTTGAAAAAACCAGTAGATAGGTAATTGGGAAGGCTTTAAACTGTCTATACCATCTTGACAGTGCTTGGAAATTAAAAAAGGCATAGCAAGATCAATGATTTTTGTAATTCCCCTGGAAGCATTCTTTCCCCTTCTGCTTTACTTCTAAAGTACTTTTATCCCTAAACATCCCAATAATTAAATTATGTTTGTTCATTTGATCCCAAATACTGTAACTGCAGAAAAAGAACTCCATGCTCAGAGAGCACTTCTTAAACCAAAATCCGCTTGTGTTGCTTTTGTTTTGTGCAGTATGAAGGGAGGCTTTATGTCACCTTCTAATGAATCATTTTCATTAAGATCACTTTCATTTAAATTAAAATCTTACACTTCAGCTGAAGAGGTAGGCCTAAGAATCAGAAAGGTACCTATTTTTTGGTTTGCATCCTGAAAAGTAAATAATGCCATCCCACAATGTCTCCTACTATTCATTCCAATATTCCACCTCTTAAAAGTGTCTATCACTGCTGGTCATAGTAACAAAGCACTCAGTAGCCTTCTCTCAGAGCTAATGAATGTGTTCACAGCTGCAGCTTCAACGCCATCTATATGAAGGATGTTCCACATAAAAACAGACTTTCAATATTAAAATGTACATGAGCCTCACATTGCCACACACCATTCAGACAAACAAATCATTATATACACTGTTCTGCCAAGAACATCTCTGTTTCACAAGGTGGAACACTGGGGTATCAAACCTAGCCATATTAAATATATTGGTATAAATTTTGGTAAACAAACAATTTTTGTGCTGTTTCTGACATCTTCAGAATCAGAGAATCATTAAGGTTGGAAAAGACACTTAAGAGCATCAAGTCCAATCGTCACCTTAGCACCGCCACTATGTCCACCATTAAACCATGGCCCCAGGTGCCATATCCACACATTTTTGTAACACTGCCAGGGACGGTGACTCCATGCTTCCCTGGGCAGCATGTTCCAATGCTTGATAACCCTTCCCATGAAGGAATTTTTCCTAGTATCACATCTAAACCTCCCCTGGCACAACTTGAGGCCACTTCCTCTTGTCCTTTGAAATATTCTATGCTATATATAGGCAAATCAGAATCAACCAAAACAATGAAAAAACGCTGCAGTGCTTTATTTCTGAAATGGCAGCACAGCAGACATCAAAAATTCTCTGAAGATTCACATTGTTCTTGAGCTGGTTTAATAAATACGTAGTACCAGAAATGGTGTTTGCAGTGCTTGTCGCTGTGCATATGCAAAAAAGGAAAAAGCAGGCTACTGTCCTCAGATCAAAATATCTCATTCAGAACATACCTCCAATCGGAATTGATTTCCAGAAACCGAGAAACTCCGGTTTGCGCTGCAGCCACATCAATATGAACAGAGACATCTACATACATAAAGAAAACAGAATATAGTTGCAAAATTCTTCTAAGTACACTCTGATTAATAATAAACTAACAAAATAGTAACAAAAAAGATGCATGTACTTAGTTTGAAGTAGTAGTATTCAATACATGAAAACATATACTGAAATTAAAATCAGGTGAACATACCTCAAGCCAGTTTTACATACCTGCTGTTGAAGGTACCAACTCATGTAACTTCTGAATTGCCACTCCTCCAGGATAATTGAAATGTGAAACATATAAAGATGTTCCCGAATAAACAGCATTAACTAGAAGATGCATTATAATAAAGAAAGATCCCAGTTTGTACAGCCAGGATCTCCGGTAGTTATTCAGACTGTTGAGGAAGAGAACAACAAGGAAGAATAAACTGTTACTTTCTTTCATACTGGTCACTGACTACTGTGACACAATTGTTATGGAAACTTCTAGATAACAGAAGATAATATCCACTTCTAGAAAATAAAGATTCATGCAAATTTTATTAATCCTGTATGGCATGTATTTATTAGCAATTTCTAGAAGATTAACTTCTAGAGACACCTAGATTATTCTCATTAATAAAGCTAAGACAAACTTATCAATAAACCTAAGTCTTTCTGTGTTTAAAAAGTTCAGCTATGAATGTATTCTTTCAAAGAAGTTAAACTCTGAACTTCAATTTGTTTACTCAATATACTCAAACACAACTATTTAACTCCATGTTTCACAAGCCTTGAGGTAAGTTGTGTTAGCAGCACAGGAGTACACTGGAGTATGTCTTTTTTCTGGTAGATAAAATAAACTGCATTGTAACAACATAACAGTAAAATTAGGGCTTTATTCTCAACTCTCCTCCAGACTTCCCAAATAGTCCTGTCAAAGGATTTGACTTTTCTGTTTCCACTTCTCTCTGTAGTCAAATGGGTACAAATGACCTTGACCTCCTTTCTACAGCATAAGAACATTTCAATATGATCCAGAGTTCAAGATGGAAAAAAGTGCATAAAAATAGTAATAGTAGCTTTTCTTTTGCATTTTCAGAGGAAAAAAACCCCAACAAATAAACCGGATTTTGAACTTACATTCGTGAGCACATTTTAGCAGCCACTATGTTGAAGACAGGGAAAGTATAGATGATGAAACGCAGCTCTTTGTGTGGGAGAAACGAATACAAGAAAATAAAGCCCAGTGCTGGCAAAAGTAAAATCCGAGTTCTCTTTTCTGTTACCCCTGAAGGTACAAATATTATGCTACATCCCAAAGCACGAGGCAGGGCTGAATAGAAATACCACAAAAAGGGAGAGGTCTTCAAGGTGAAAAGAGTTAAGGATGCTTTCACTGTTAACAAGTAAAGTAACTATTCTTTACATTAGTAGCCACAAATTTTTGGGTATATACTTGCAAATATGCAGTATACTTTTTGTATACACATTCTTCCAGCCTTTTGTTTCCTGCCTTATCTTTGGAGAACTAAAAGCAGTTCCTTAACTATGTTCACATCACCCAACAGAGGCATATTGAATGGCACTAATGATGGGCAACATGAAAAATCAAGGGGAAGAAACCTGGCTTTACATTGGTAGAACACAAAGAGGCAAGAAAAAAGTTAGCAGAGGAAACTTACAATTTGCAGAAACACCTAAGAGACAGACATTGTCTCATAAGTTTCAAATAACGAAAAGTAGAATCTAACACCCTGAGTCTCAGGAATAATTCACATCAAGTCTTTGCTTTGGCCGGTAGTGGTTTTTTTCCCTGGATGTTTCAAAGGATACTCCCCAGTTGGAACTTTTGTTTAAAACTGTGTTATACCAGAGCACTTTCCCCTCAGGCCACACAAGTTGCCTCCAAAACAGAGAATCCACAGCAACTGTTAGCCCTAGAAGAATTAAAGGGATACAAATCTGCATGAATTAAAAACCAGGAAAAAGCAAACTAACACATCCAAATAGGACATACACAGCATATTGAGACCAACAAACTGAAACATGCATTGTAAGCCTCACCAAAAACCACAGAGAAGGCTGAGTATGTCTGTCTTGCAGGGGAAATGCAGGGAAGGGAGATACTTCTTAATAGAAGCCTTAAAAGAAGCATGTTAGATGTGAATCCAATCGGGATTCACTCCACTCCAACCCAAGATGTGAAAAAAGTGGTTTAATTGAGGTTTGTTTTAAGAGTATTAAGAGCATTAAATGTAATGAATGATAAGCTCATGTTAACTTCAAATACTACTAAATAAATTTTTATTGTAAAGCTACAGTTGTTTTTTGTTAAGTCAGAAAAAACAATCCTGAAGCTTGCTACTATTCATTAGGTGGAGGGAGAAGGAGTATAAGGAATGAAAGGCAAAGAGTAAAGCAGCAAAACTGTCAGCCCCATCTCCTCCACTCAGCTCTGTGAAAACTGCTCTGGTATTCAGAGATTTTGCTCAGGTAAGAAATGGGAGTGCCAGTGGTTAATTCCCACTGGACCTCCAAACTCTTACACCATGAGGTGCTTCCAAATGCACCTGGCGTAATTGTTTAGCGTTCCTATTGTGCACTCTGTGCAAGGGACACTTCCAGGGTCACCATCACGTATCTGACAACAACATTTTTAACTAGGTAGTCTGGCAGAGCAGCTTAGAGTATTTATGTGCATATATACATAGGTCTTCCACGGATAGGTAAAGACAAGGGAATTTTTCAACCTCTCCAGCATGGAGATCATTTAAGCTGTTAAATTTAATTTAATAACAGAATAGAGCTGAACTGTAACTCTCCCCACAACCCTCTTGCTTGGTATCTCTGCCACACCTTGTATTTTATCCTGGGACTCAGCTTATCACTATGGCAATAGATACTACAAGTGATAATATGCACAATGCACAAGTAGCTACAGCCAGGTACTAATTGTACTGAAGTCAACTTGCACATCTAAGCCTCTTTGAGATCAGGACATTACACTGTAAGCATCTAAAGACAGAAGCCACAGTAGCTTTCTCTGCTCTTTGCACACCTATTTCCTCCCATAGAAATTTTCAAAGAAATAAAAAATCATGTCATATTATTAGCAAATAGAATCAAACTAAAACAAAAACAACCCACAACACCCCACTTACCTCCTCTCCCCACCCCCAACCCCCCAAAAAAGCACCTTAAGGGCCATTCACCAGATAAATCAGTCAAAACTTCAAATTTCTCTTGAACTTAATGATATTTGCTTTATTCCAAGCAAACACTTACCCAACCAAAACATTCCAGCAGGAACAGCATGGGAAAGCACCTTGAAAATTGAGATTCTTTTAGTTAATAACGTCACCAGGAGCATGAGGCCTAAGAATATGCAGAGCTCCAATCGGAAGACTATAATTGCCAAAGCTGAGAACCAAATGAATGGCCTTTGCTTTTGCTGTATCCAAAATGTCAATGCCAGAAGCACTGCAAAAAAAAAAAAGCCAAACAAAAAACCCCCAAACACATCATCCGACATACTAAATTATTAATTTTCTAAAGGGTAACACTCAATGCTATCTTCCTGTTCCTCTAACTTCCAACCAATCCTCTCTTGGTCTTCCTATCATTTCTAGTCCAGAAATTCTTCCTATGTTAGAAAAATGTAATTTGGAATAATGCACAACTTTATATCGTTGATGCTTAAGTAATTAGCAAAAGTGTAACCACAGAAGGAACACACAGAAACTATTTCTAGACAGCATATTTAATAGCTGTTGGGGGGGGGGGGAAAGAAAAACAAACCTTAAGGGAGTACTGAAAACCTCCCAAACTACAATTCATAATTATTATTGCTCAGTATCGGCTGAGTTAAATCAGTTAGTTTATTCTCTTGGCTAAGTATATTCTATATTCATGATAACACAAATCCATTTCAAATATGAAAATGAAACTACAGGCTACTGCTGAGGGCGAAAGATCTATAAATTCATTTGCATTATTAGGTGGGACACACCGTATCTCTACAGATTAAGCTGCCTCTACTTTTAGTTTAAATCTCTATATAGCAAAGTGCTCATGATCCTAAGGAAAACATGTGAAATACTAACAGTAAAAAATCATGAAACAACTTGTATTTTTTAATATCGGTAGAATTATCTGAGGCATTTATTACTACACAGTGTTTACCTGAGAATTCATCTGCTTTTGTTTCTCATTTCTGATCTATAAAGGTTCTTACATCAACCTTACAATTTTATTAGCTGAACAACTTCCACTGAAGCATTTAGTGACTCAGCTAATATCTGTCACATGTGATTCATTTTCCTTCTCATCCGCTCTGGGGGAAAACTGTATATACAGAGAAGGGTTTCGACTTCGATTTTTTTTTTTTTAATTTAAATGTAGAAACTGCTGCATTTGTAGACAACTTCAGAAGATGGAGATGTTGCAGTAGAAATTTCTTCCACAGCCTCGTAAGAAAGTTGTTTCCTGTGCAGTCTAAGTTCACAGGGTTTTTTGAACTGCAGGTGTACCTCCTGCCTTTTCATAACTCTATGCTTTATGCATTAGATATGTGTACTCAAACCGCTAGCTAATCAAAGCCATCTGACAAAACTCATATGTACTCAGATTCAATAAAACTTGATTCAACAGTCATTGTAAGCATACATGGTAAAAAAAAGAGAAACAAATCTCAACTTAAGCTTTCTAGTTTTGTTATCACACTATTTAATCAAGCAGATATGTTAATTTGGTCTGATCATACCTTTCCTGTGCTTTAACTACTGATACATTTGAAAAGAACTTTTAGATTTTAAATTTTTTCCCATGAAATACCTACCAAAAGGAAGTGCAAACACATTAGGGAGGGTTCTTGTACAATAAAACATCAAATGAAACTGAGTAACAGTGATGAGACAGAAGATTGATGCTGTAGTTGCTCCAAATTGTTTTCTAACTTCTTTCTGCAGCTTCCATAATGTGTAAATCACACTGAGCCCCAAACTTCCTCGGACTATCAGGAGAATAAAAACAGTAATTAAAGAGTAGTATCAGATGGATCACTGGTGAATGGCCATGTTATACAATGTAATGGGAAGATGTTCTGAGGATTAACACTTAAGATACCACAATATAACTATCTTCAAAGAAACAAAAGCCCAAACAAAACTCTATTTGGTTTATCTATTCTAATCCACTTTAAACTTGTCTGGTAGTTCTGCACAAAGGTCAGTGCTTCCATGCCAAAGTTAAGGATCCTCTCTGAAGCGTACATGGGAGTGTACTCTCTGAAGACACTTGAGACACTTGTTTTTTCTACACTGATATTTGTTAGCACAGACTTTTTGTGTGCTGTTAGTTACTCCCCAAAAAGGGTGCGGAAAGGCCATGCTGGCGCCATGTACCATGGTCTGGGTTTTTCCTCATTGAGGAGAAGAATATCACAATTTAACCATTGATCCAAACACTGAATGTAGCAACAACGTTTTTACTGATGCACTAATGGATGACATCTCTGAGGATTTGAAGTTCTCATACCTATCAGCTGGGAGTAAAACTTGGACATTCTTAGCACAGAAAGTACATAGATAGCTGGGCTGGAAAGAGCAGCAATAAAAATTGGTCCAAGGAACGTTCTTGGGACAACTCCAGGAAATTCATGATGGTCATACTGCAAAAAGGAGAATCTGCTTTAAAAAGGCAAGTCAGAAACAAGGGTATATAAATCATATTCACACCACATTTATCCTACACATATTGCAGGGAATTGCAATACTGTCCAAAATACTGTCCAAAAATTAAGATATTCTTTTTAATTTACCTTATCCAAGTCCAGCTGGTGGTAGACCACGTCATGGATAGCTTGTAGGTTAAAGCTCTCCTCCACTTTTGTAAAAGGACAGACAGTTAAATGAATAAAGGCCACAACAATAAGAAGCAGCAGCAATGGGAATGACCGCCCACTTGAGCTCCTCTTCTGAGCCATCTTGGCTTTGAAATTCACATATATTCTATTATTATTAAAAAGAAAATAAAAAGAAATTATATTAATAACATGGCATGAAGCGTACAACCAGTAAAAAAGATTGATGTTGCAAGGAAAATCAACTGAAAAGCAACTGAAAGCAATTGAAAAGTTTAAACAAAGATGAATAAGTCAAATAACCCAGGAAATTTTTTACTACATTCAATGAATTAAGGTAGTCAAAAACATATTCAGGAAGCATTTCAGGATTTATGCCACCCTCTGTAAATGTAATCATTTTAGTTTTCACCTAAAAAAACTCAAGACAACATGGACCCTACCTAAGAAAGTATATCCCTTTGCATTCCATACTGCTGCCACTGCTGAGTGTCACCTCAATTATGTCTGTGCTTTGTGGGACAGACAGCTTTGTAATTTACCCCCACTTTAACTGCACACTGGACTTCCATGTGATCTTTAGCACATACTCTCTTTTTTGTTCAGGGCTCCAAAAGCAGTGGGAGAGGATCCACGAGGATAAGAAATTATTCAGAACAGAGCACTTTGATCTCCTGAGTTTGCCAGCAGCAAGGTCCGGACTTGGCCAGAGAAGGACAAAACCCCTCTGGCACCCACACATGTCACTGTGGCATGAGACAGTCTGTACCCCATCCTCCACACTTCTGCTCAAAAATGAAGGCCCCGTCTCCCTAGTGCTTCATTTCACAACACCACTGAGCCATTCTTATGGCAGTATTTATGTTGTACTTTATCGTTATGATAAAATCATGTGTCCAGGTGATGCCAGAGCAAATCTGTTTCATGTTCTTTTAATTTAAGCTTCCCAATCTTTTGTAAGTTTACAATTTAATAAAAGACAAGAGATTTTGGTTATTGTTATTCTTGCTCTGTTCTCACAGAAAAAATATTTCAAAAACAGCACTTTTAAGGTACAACTGAGGTTTTGGTAGGAGATGTTTTCTCCTGTGTTTTGGTCTAAAATGTCCATCAGACATAAGACAGTTGGCAGACTTCCTAGCAACTGCCTCCTAGAGCTACCTTTTCCTGAAATGTTTGTGCTGCTCATTAGTAAAAATAAGAGTGAGCTCATGTTCCTTATATGCACAACCAGCACCAATAAATGCTGAAATTGGTGTACTTCCTGTAAGTTGCATATATCTGCATATTATTTTAAGTATCTCAGTGACTGCATCTCTTGATGATTGCCTCTGCTACAGACTGTAACCGAACCTCTAAGCCTGGGCTCAAAGACAAAGCATTGTCAGGAACCTAAACAAACCCTTAATCCCAGGAAGTGGAAATAGCCTTTTTAACCTGTGCCTAGTACTACTTTGTAAGAATGGATAGTTTATCCTACAACAGAATCCTTTTCCCAAAGAAGTAGGAGAAGAAGCATAGGACTGACATCAGGAGCACTTCAATAAGCGTCTGGCAGGAATTAAGTCCCCGCACAGGGCAATTTATCTTGCACAAATTCTTGTCTATAGAAGGCAATCTTGCTGAATTCTTCCAATAAATGCAGAGGAATCGCATGTTTCTGGCCAAACTTAACCGAGGAGAAAAATGGACTCAGGAGGGTGAATCCACTGCTGCACATGGCTACAGGGGACTTGAGCAGCTCATGCATCAGGTGAAACAGCATGTAAGTATTCACCAGCAAGGCAGGTACTCCTGACTTCAAATTCACAGCTTCTTAACACTGCAGGTATTTTAGGACCCAATAAATCCTTATAAAAGGACCCAAGTGCCAAGAAGCTCTATTTTTTTCCTTCTTAACTACATCAGCTGCATAATAAAGAGCTGTTACCTTCACCTATAAATACTGCATTCATTATCCTCTGACCGATCTACAACATAGCCTGCTCCTGCTATCTTTAGCTGATAACCACATGAGTAATCAGTCCCCAATTTCCTAAATCAGAATGAAAGTGAAGCTACATATCCCACACACAGTTTATCAAAAGCTTTTGGTTTTTTTTAATCTTGTTGACTCCAATCCTTTTGTATGCCTGAAGAAAGTAAGCATGCCAGCATACTTGTACATCTTGAAGATAATTATATGCATTATAAATACTGAAATTCCCTGAAGGGAAACATGCTAGAAGATAAAAAACCAAAGCATGAAGACAACACACAGGTTTCTGAGACAAAGCTTAATAAATTCAGTGGTCTTGTCAAGACTCAAGATATATTTGCTCTGTTGAAAACTGATGCTGACAAGCATCAAAATTCAAGTGTATTCAAGGAATTTACGAAGACAGGTAGACACTGAATTTGATGATTAAAATAAATTTGCCATATAAAAGCAAAATACTTGCAATTATAGTTTTTTATTTTTTAAATGCCAAACCCACAGAAACAGATTTTCACTTAATAAAGATAATTTAATAATGAAGCATAGAGGAATAATCGTATGCAAATACATATAGGTTTGTCCATTGATCACATTCTGGTAACTTCAGAAGAATCTTCCTCAGGCCTCTACAACATACCCACACTGACTCCCCCCCAGGAATCTATATCAAGCCTGAATCATAGGAGAGCAGGGGTTTTTAAAATAAACAATTCATCTTTTCCTGGGATTAAACTGAGTGGAAAAAAAAAAAAGGCTGAGGTACTTCCACAAAAATGGTTTGTTGCTGTTTTATACTTTTTCAGTGGAATTATCATTAGTTCAAACAGACTTTTTACTCTTCCCGTGAAAAACCTACCACATCTTTATCACTTACGTTTTTCAGGCACTCTTCAGAACAGATATGACAGAGTTTGGCAGCCAAACTGCATGTTAAATCTGTCTACAGGGTCATTTCACTCCCTCACACGGAGGCGTCTAAGCAGAATCACCAAGCACACCCTGCCATAAGGTGTTCCCTCTTTAGCTTGATCCAGCTTTGGCAAAACCCATTTTATATTATCTTAAATTTCCATGGCTTTTTTCCTATGTTTTAATAGCTCTTCCAAGCTTGCGCTAGAGTAAACACCTCAATGCGGTCAGATTTAAACCTTGTAGTTGCTGGGATTGCTTTTTCTTCTCGCATTAGGAAAAAACCGCACAGTTACTAGTCTCATATACACTTCCTCATGAGTCTGGGGACTGGCTGGAAAAAAAATAAAAAGCCAGGAGAAAAAGAGAAGAGAAAGTTGAGGCAGGAAATAAAGCATGGGAGACTACCAGACAAAAAGGTAGGATGGAGCTATATAGAACGAAACGTCACTCTTGGAGCCGCAGAAGAAACATGCAGAATGCTTTCGGCTGAAACCTACCTAAACCCAACCCGAACATCCTCTCCGCACCCCCTGGTCCCCGGGCGCCCCGGCCCCAGCCGGGGACACCAGGACACCCGGCCACCCACCCGCCCGGCCCAGCCG
>VZTH01005047.1:140690-250528 GCA_013397815.1 Aleadryas rufinucha
GCAGCGGTCGCAGTGCTGAGGCGGATAGGTGGCGGAGCTCCTCCATCTCTGCTGCCAAAGGTGTTTTGGTGCTTTTTGTGCAAAAAGGCTGGCTCCGTTGGAGCGTGCCCGGCTCCACGGGAAGTGCTGGTGGAAATCTTCGTCCCCACATATTCGCTGTCTGTTGCCACTTGCATTCAAGCCGTACATGTGACACAGTAGATTCACCGTCGGCAGCGAGGGGCTGCCGTGCCTGGTGACAGGTGCTTAGTGCTCTCTATACGCATGCCGGCTGCTGCAGGCTCGCTGGGTGGCTTGAACTTCGCTCTCCGGGGTATCGTTTGGTGGCATTGGCTGTGACTGGGGATAGCTGTGCTCATCGCCCTGTTGTACTGTTGTGTGCTTAAATTACAACGTGGTGCAGATTGGGCTGTTATCAAAACTGAATGAAGTAGAGGCTCTGTTCAAATGATAATAATAAACTTCCTGAGAACTTTGAGAGAGAGGGGTGTAAAGTTTCATACATGCATGGGTTTTTTTTTGTAAACCAAGAGTGTAACAAGGCCTTGCTTATGCATTAGGAAAATTTAATCATGTTATGCTATAACTACACTTTCTCACTTTTGGTGTTGTCATTAGTAGTTGCTTTCAGTCAGGAATTTGATCAGCAGTTTGAGAGCTCTAATGTAGCTTCTGCATGGCACTTTTCACAATTTTTATATAAGCATTTATTTTTGCCCTTAATTTTTGTTAGAAATAAACCCTATATGATTTCTGGTACTTTTTATTTGTAGGGTTTAGCAGATACAGCTAAAAAAAACTTTGGTGGTGGAAACACTGCTTGGGAAGAGAAGACGCTGTCAAAGTATGAGTCCAGGTGAGCTGTCTCAGTACTTCTCATTCAGCTGTGTTTTGTGTCCACTGTGTGTAATTTCACTGTACCACTGTTTGTTTGGAACTTTGGAACTTAAATAGTGAACTTCATAGCTAAGATTTCTCTTGTCCAAACCTTAAATTCTTAATGATTAAAATGTTACATTATGTTTTAATATAAAGATAATAGTAAAGACTGAAATGCCTTATTAGTGCCTTTATTTGTCTTGTTTCTGAAAACAACAAAAGTTAATTCCGTCATTAGTCATAGTAGGTTTTTTTCTATTTACCCTTCAAAGTTTTAAAATAATGATTCTAAATCGTGGTCAATACTTTACTGCTAGTCATAAAAGCTACAGAGTACTGAAATACTTGTTTTAGAATTCAAGTAGTAGTCTCCTTCCTGGAGTTGCCACTATTTCAGTGCCAAAGAGAAAGCAGATTACTGTATGCATATATATGTCTTATATATGTGTGTCTTTTTTTTATATATATATGTGTGTGTGTCTTTTATATAAATGTATCTGATTGACCATGGAACAAAGTAAGCTGGTATCTTTCTCCTACACTTCAAATTAATTTTTTATCTTAGTTGGAGCACTGAGATGTTACTGTGAGATTCACAGGCATATATCAAATAAAAATACATGAAGTTTATTGCTGAACATAAGAGAAAATTACTGCATTCCAATTTTCTGGGAAGCTAAAAATCTGTCAAACCTACAGTCTGCAAACATAATAAACGCAAGCAAGTCACAAGGTGCTTGTGGTCATTATTCTGGTTTTAGGGTTTTTTTTGACTGAAGTAATGTTTATTAGTTCTTTTTTCTGATATTTGGTGTGTTTTGAAACTAATTCAGGGCACCCCATAGCCTGATGAAATATTCTCACTGAAGTCTGTCTGCTTTGTTATGTCTTGAGTTGTGTTGAACGTTTAAATTAAATTTACAATTTTCCTTCTCTGCTTATAGTGAAATTCGTCTTGTAGAGATCATAGAGAATCTGTGTGACAGTAGTAACTTCGAATGTAACAATATGGTAGAAGAACATGAAGAAATTATAGAGAAATGGTGGTTCAAATTGTAAGTATCATTTTTTTGATATAAATCTTTGTGTGAATAAATAATCTAAGAGGATGAACGAATAATGTTAAATCTTGTGCCTGGACGATAGCAGTATGGGTAATTCTTCATTGTCCTTCCAAGAGTTGCTATTGGGTACAGCTGGTTTCAGGCTGACTTACAGTATCATGTGCTGCTGTACTATGTTCCTTTTGATTTTCAATTCCAGCAGTGTTGCACCAAAGCATCTACACTCGTTTCTTATACAGTGTCTATTCAGTTACCCAGTGGGGTGTTGAGGCAAACTAACACTGGAAAATTTTGAGGCTTAGTCCCTTCTTTGTTTTCCTTTGTCACAAACTGCAAGGGACTCTTTGGTTCTTGTGGGTTTTTTTGTTTGCTTGCTTTTTTTTTCTGAAACTACATTTTGTTCTCCTGTCAATCAAAAGAATAGTTGGTGCTAATCACTGTAGAAGTTAGATCTCTTGAGGATGGTAAAGTACCAACTGACTTTTCTACCTGCCTTTTAAGCTAGGCTGTGATTTCTGTTATAGCTAAGCTTTTTGTAGACCAATCTAAATAGTGCAAGGATGGCAGTGCAGCATTTAGATTCCTTAATATTTGGGTTTTGTAGTTCCAAATCATGTTTTTTTCTGAGTATTTTTCACTAATTTAGACTGTTAGCACACCTATTTAGCTAGAATTCAATAGGGCGAACTGCCATTATAATGTTTCATAACTGGATAAGGCTTTTTGATCATCCACTTTCTTCTAAATGACTGCTTCATCCTTTTACCTAACTATACAGGATTGTATATATGTTAACACGTTGTGAAGGGAATAGAATAGCAGAGCAGAGAACAGAATATTTCAGTTGGAAGGAACCTACAATGATTACGCAGTCCAACTTCCTGACTGCTTCAGGGCTGATCAAACATTAAAACATGTTGTCAAGGACATTGTCCAAACACCTCTAAAACACTGACATGCTTGGGGCCTCCACCACCTCTCTAGGAAACATGTTCCAGTATTTGATCACCCTCTTGGTAAAAAAATGTTTCCTAATGTCCAGTCTAAACCTCTCCTGGGGCAGCTGTGGACCCTTCCCCTGTGTCCTGTCATTAAATACAACAGAGGTCGGCACCTCCTTCTCCGCTTTCCCTCCTCAGGAAGCTGCAGAGGGCAATGAGGCCACCCCCTCCACCTCCTTCTAGACAAGCACAGAGTCCTTAAGTGCTCCTCATAGGATATGCCTTCCAGAAAGGTAAACTATGCAACCCAGAGTCTTTAATCTGGCTAAAATTTGCAGAACTGGTCTTAAACTAGAAAATTTGACAAAGCAGACTTCCTAAAATAATCAAAGCAATTCGTAAAATATACTGGGTTTTGGAAAGTTTCTGTATTTAATAGACCTATTGAGTGCAATTGATTGTTCACCTTCCTTTCCTTAACCTGCCGTATCCAAATGTCATTCAGTTTCAGTGGAAGTTTCCAAAGACAATTTCTTTGTCCATGAATACCTTAGGTATTTTTTACAAGTTGTTACGTAAAGGGTGGTCAATCACTGGAACAGGTTCCCCACAGCACCAAGCCTGTCAGAGTATCGGGAATCATCTGGAGGACACTTTTGCTCATGTGGCTTAGTGTAGGAAGTCCTGCAAGGAGCAGGGAGCTGGACTCAATTAATTGGATGTGTATTCTGGTGCTCAAGTAGCACATGACTGACTTCTTAATTTTAAAAATTTCTTCTAAAATAATACTCAATCAGTGCTAAAAAAGAGGAGGAATTTTAGCCCTATTGTCAAGTTGCCAATAATTTGAGCAAATGTCTGTCTTCTGTATACTTGAGAAAAAGACACAGCAATTACCTGTAAGAGAAAGACATTAATAAGACTGTCTTAACTATATATAAACCTTCTCTAAAAGTAAGGTGTATAAAAAAAGGAATGTGTGCATGTGCGAAGATGATTTTGATTTTGTTGCTCTTACTTCACTGTTTCCTTAAATATAATTTATAAAACTTGAGTAGAGCTTGCTAATAGTATTGTATTTTAAAAGGTACATTTTCAAGTTGGAGGACTTCTAGAAATTGGTTCCTGAAATCTTCAGAAGAAATAGGTTTCTAATCAGTCATGTGCAATAGATTTCTCTTCTGTATTGTGCTGGGTCAGTTGCGTGATTCTTTTGAAGAATCTCTGTTCTTTTTGTTTGTAAATGAATGTCTTTCATATACAGAAAGAAGAAGTATCCTGATTTGTTTAAGTGGTTTTGCATTGAAACAATAGAAGTTTGCTGCCCTGCTGGAACATATGGACCCGATTGCCTTGGTAATTTTTGTTCTGAAAAATTCAGTAGCAGATACGGTTTTTTACCTGTGTTTCAGTCTTTCCTGTCATGGACAAATACATGATGTATGATATTTTGCATGAGACTCTGGCTGCTCTGTAGTATGTACCTGCCTGTTGCTTCGTAATTAAGTGGCTGCCTTGTGAATATCCTACCTGAATAAAAGTCTTCTGGGCATGTGGTAATGTACAAAGCTGTCAAGAGTACTGAGATGTGCAGAAACCATCGATCTGATGCTCATATTCACCCCTGACCCATCCTTAAAGGCTCTGCTCTCTGTGACATGAAGTCTGCTGTTTAGACATTCTGCAAGATGGCCTTGTAGAATCTATGTAGACAAGAATCCTTGACCAGTTTCAAGAGTAAAACAGCCAAAATGCTGCTGGGGGATTAAATGAAGAAACTTGCAACTGAGGATCAGTTAAAAAGGCAATGAGAGAAATTAGGTAAAAGTAGGTGGGAGATGAAAGTAAGGTCTTTGCAAAAGTGATGAGATATTTTGGCCTCTGAAGCTGGTATAATTTATAAATCTCTAAAACTTTGCACCTTGTTAAGAGATCTATTTTGGCCGCTTAATATATTGGTAAAAATTAAATCCCTGTTCCCTATGTGGATCTAAGTGATATCTAGTAGATTTTTACAACTATGATATGAGCCTTCTCAGAGACCTCAGAGAAAAAATAAAGATACCAATTTTATCCTGTAAGCTGGGAAAATAAATAAAATTTTGAGGCATGGTCTTTACCCAAAATTAAATCGATAACTCAACTTTCCTGGAGATTGTTTTGAGTTTCTCTTGTACTTGAATATATTATTGAGCATCGCCTTATTGCAAACCTTTTGGTTACTCTCAAAGGTAAAAAAGACTTTGTAAATTATATCCTGGTTTAGTGTGACTTTTTAAAATTAATTTATATTTTATTTTCTGTGAAGAGGGAGGGACTTCGGGTGCTTGTGTCTGAAAGTAGAAAGTTATTTCCTTAAAAATCCAATTTAAAAATATTTTTGATCCTTTTTAGCTTGTCGTGGTGGGTCAGAAAGACCTTGCCATGGAAATGGCCACTGTGATGGTGATGGTACCCGAGGTGGAGATGGCTCATGCAGCTGTAAGAAGGAGTACACAGGAGAATTTTGTTTGGACTGTTCTAGTGGTTACTTCAGTTCCTTGAGAAATGAGACGCATTCCATTTGTACAGGTAATGAAGTCTTAATACATGCTTATATCTTTGTCTTACTTCTTCAGTTTTTGTAGGCAAAACTAGAAACAGTTGAAACTAACAAATGCAGGAACAAAACATAGTTTAGTCACTCAGCTTTAAGCATAAAAGACATGTCAGTCAGTTTGGTGGAATTCTAAGGTTTTGCTACGTCATTCTTCCAGATTGCTCTTGATTTTTATATTTTTTATTCTGCTTTAAGAAGCAGAATTCATAAAAATCTTTGCCTCTCTGCTTCCAAAGTACTGTTAAAATCTTGAACTGAAATTACTGCATACGGGAGTACTTTAAAAGCTGGATTTTCCTCATGTCTCAGATAAACTTAAATGGAATAAATGGGCATGGAAACAGTTGATCTGTACTGCAAACTACTTAGATTCCAGTTAGGTATGCCTAAGTTTAGTTTTGAAACAAAGTCAGGGTCATAGGAATAAAATCTTGCATTGGTCAGATTTTCAATTGTTCTTAGACCCTTGATGAGATTCTGCAACTGCTACATCCTGACCTTGAGATCTAATAAGACTGTTTTTAAATAGTCTATATTGGGATTTTTTTTAATCTGCTTATGTAGTAATTCTTCTATATGGTTTGGTTTATATTACAATATATAACATACATATGTTACATATGGTGTGTTACATATGCGTGTTATGTATATGTATAAAGTATGCATATACAACTGGATTTCTAGTATATTTCCTTCTGAAGTTCTTCAGAGTAATATCACTTCACACACTGCTCTCATAGCTAGTTGCAAATGTAGTAGTGTGAGGATTCATTAGGTAGACAGGTGCAGAGTTTGATGTTTAAACTCATGTCCCAGCTCTGAGGGGCTGAGCTAAGTTTGCCTTCCTGATCTCCTCTTTACAGATATTTTAGAAATTGGACCTGCCACTTCTAGTCACTAGAATTTCATGGCAGTGTTCTCAGTGGTGCAAATAACCGTAATTGCTAGGTTTGGTTTCCAGGAGTATTTTGGGATTTTGCAGTTGTTTTAGACAGATAGATACATATTTCTAAATTAAATCTTGACCTTATGGAGGTGCCATCTTGTGAATGGGAGTTTCAAGCTACTAAAAGATGATGGCTTCCCGTGAATCCTACATAAAGTTTTCTTTGAGAGTTTGTATGCCCAAACTTGTCCTGGGATCTCTCAACAAAGCTCAGGTTGTAGTTTTCTCCTCTCAGCCTGCCATGCTGCCTGTAAGACTTGTACTGGTTCAAGTAACAAGGACTGCCAAGACTGTAAAGAAGGCTGGATTAAAAATGAAGGTGGAGCTTGTGTGGGTGAGTAATGCTTGGTAGACTTCAAATAGATTTTGTAGTAACAATGGCTAGTAAGATTAGATGACATCACTTCCCAGTTTTATTGTATTTTATGGAAATGATCTGTCACTTTAGATTTCTACAGTTTTATTAGTCTCTCTCTTCCTAACTTGTTTCATGTTGTAGGAAAGCAGTATTTTCTCACCACTGATTGCCTGGTGATGATAGTTATCTTTATCATACTGTTCACTGTATGCCTTTTTAGTTTAGTGGAGTACATATAGCAGCAAGTGGGGTGTTTCTTTTTAGACATGAGTTTTCTTGGTGTTTATTTGAATGCTAAACAATGTCCTGCTCTTGATTCAAGCTATATTGTCAAATACTAGAAGATTCCTGTAAACTTAACTCCATATTTTGTACTAATTGTGCAGTTGCCTTCACATAACTTTGTCGTAAATGCTCAACCCTAATAGAATTCAAAAACTTCACTAAAAGCCGTGCATGCTAACTTTTTCGGTTGTTGGACAGAAATACTGGGAGACATCGAGCTTAGTGCTTCCATTAATCTCCTACCTATTTCTATCTTAGCATTTGACTTGATTTATGAGGAGATAAGTGTGAAACACTTAAGAAAAATGTGAACGCTGAAAATACTCCCAATGCAGGAATGCACTAGGGGAGAGTAACACATTCTGTTTAACTGGTTGAATTTGACCCCTTAAAGACCTCTAATATGATGCCTGGAAACAGTGTCTTAGAACTACTTCCTTTTCAAAGTGCCAGTGAGCACTGGGCTTGAATTCCTGGCCTCTTGCATTACCTGCTTAGGCAACTATTGAACACTCCAAGGGCATTTTTAAGATGCTTTGATTTTGTCTTCTGTATAGCTGGGGTTTTTCCAAATAATTATTGTCACTAATGAACTATAAATCAATTGAGTAATTAGTAGGAATGATGGATGCAGCAACAGAATGAGAGTGACAGCAATGACAGGAAGAGAGGGACTGAAATAATAGCCTTTCTTTGTCTGAATTTTTTAATGAAATACTCTTGCACCCTTTCCTCAAAATCATAAGGTTTGTATGTTTTAACTGTGCAGTGGAATTGGTTTTCAACATGACTGGTCCCAATCATAGCCTGGCTTGCTCCAATTTGCTTTGTGTAGAATACTAAGTGGTGTATGTATGTGCATTTGTGTAAGTTTTTTAGTCATAAAAAAAGTTCTGTAACTTGGTAATGTAGGAGTACAGGAGAAAACAGTGTTCCAGAACAGTAGTCTGTCTGCTTGTTTGTTACGATACTTGGCATAAATGACTGACTTGAAAGTGACAAGGACTGCAAGTATCCTGGAAGTTTATTTAATTTGAGCTCTTGAATTTCTGATTCATCTTTTATTGCTGTCACAAAACATCTAAGGATCAGTTTTGATTTTCTAATGCAGGTTTAATCTGAACAAAACAGTGTATGTTACCATGCTAGTTCTGTGTCTAATGTGTTGCATACCTGACCCCAAACTCATTGCAACAACTATTCTCAATGTAGTCAGTTTAAGTTTATAGCGTTTAAACATTAATCTGGCTGTTTAATCATGACTACTATTTTAGGTAACTTGTCACTTTTTATCTTTCAGATTTAGATGAATGTGCTGCTTCTCCTTGCAAAGAGCACCAGTATTGTTTGAACACGGATGGATCTTTCTCATGCAAAGGTTTCTTTTCAATCTGCTGTTGTATTTTACTGTCTAGATTCCTAATCTAATGCTAGAAGTAATGCTAGAAAATGCATGATAGGTATTTGGTACAGTGTGGTGTGATCCTCAGTGGCCACGGGGAGGATGAGGCTTTAGACCTATTGTATGAGTAAAACAAGAAATTTCTGGTTATTTCTACTCTGCTTTTGTGAGCCCCCCCACCTCGAGTACTGCATCCAGCTCTGGAGCCTTCGACATAAGGAAGGCATGGACCTGCCTCAGTGGATTCAGAGGACAATTGTGAAGATCTTGATCAAGAGGATCACCTTCCCTGTGAGGACAGGCTGAAAGAGCTGGGATTGTCCATTCTGGAGAAGAGAAGGCTTCAGAGCCTTTCAGTACCTAAAGAGGCTTACAACAAAGGTGGGGAGGGACTTTTTACAAGGGCATGTAGTAGACAAGACAAGGAGGAATGGCTTCAAGCTGAAAAAGAGTAGGCTTAGATTAGATATTAGGAGGAAAATCTTTACTATGATGGTGTTGAGGCACTGGACCTGAGAAGTTATGAATGCCCTGTCCCTGGACATGTTCAAAGACCGGTTGGATGGAGCTCTGAGCTACCTGGTCTAGTAAAAGGTGTCTAGCCCATGGCAGGAGGGTTGGAACTAGATGATCTTTAGGGTGAACTGCCATCCAAAGCCATTCCATGATTCCTCGTGTGGGTAAGCCATCTGACTTTAAGGGTGGTATTTTAAACCCCAGATATACAATTTTTTAATGCATAAAATATTTTATCTTTAGCATGTGATGCTAGCTGTGTAGGTTGCACAGGAGAAGGTTCTGAAAAATGTAAGACCTGCGCATCTGGATATGTGAAGGAAGATGAGAAGTGTACAGGTTGGTGGATTTAGCAGTACCTGGTAGAACACTGCTTAGCTCATTCTTGCTTAGCCATGCTGAGGAGCTCGTAAGTACGTTCACATTTGTGTGCTTCAGCTGTCATGCCTGTCAAAATGAACCCAGTCGTTCTGGTATTAGTTGCAAAGACATTTTTAATAACTTCCTTTATATTACTGAGCTGATATGCTTGACAAGGCTTAAAGTGAGCCACTGGTATGAAGGAACAAGGTATTTTTATAGTAGGTTCAGGGAACAGCCACATGAGTCTTTTGTCAGTTACCTACCACTTCAGATCTGTGTTTCTATTGGTTTTGTAACAGAAAGGCAGGAATTCTGTAAATCCATCAATGTCCAAGCTCAAATGATATTCATTCTTAGTGAATTGTATCGTGAAATTAGACTTCCTCTGTGGGAAAGAGCAGAACATATGCATAATCTGAAGTAGCTATTAACTGTGATGATGTAGTATTTACAAGCTCTGTTCCCTTTAGCTATACTTTGATGGCATAAATAGAAAATGACTGTGGGGGAAATGTTCAGTAGGTTAAGATGAATTGCTTAATTGTGACAAACATAATTGCTTAATACATTTCTCCGTATAGGGACCTGCAAAACATTAAAAACCAACAGTACTGGGTGTTATCTGAATAACTTTGAAACAGTCCAAATCATGAAGAATTAGATTATTTTAACAGAAGTTAAGTCTGTTGCAGCAGCATTCTGCTCATCAGTGTTTTTCATATTTGAATAGAATTTTGTTTATATGACTGAGCACAAATAAGGTTTATAACAAAATAATAGCAATGGACTCTTTCTTTCCCTGTGCTATCTCTAGATATAGATGAATGTAACCTTCCTGAAAAGGTCTGCACGAAAGAGAATCAAGACTGTGTTAATACGTCAGGTAGTTACAAGTGTGTATGTTCAGAAGGGTTTGAAGATACGGATGGAACATGTGTTCAAACTGTAAAACCAGGCAAGTAGCTTTTCAGTAACAATTTTTTAAAAAGTGTGCTGTATCGACAACTTGGAGTTTTATTTCAGTCTAAGGGTCTAGTTGCTTGTAAACCCCTCTGTATAATTTCTCATCTTCGTACAGCTGTGGTCTGCATCAGTAGTTCATAGTGTAGGCCACACTCTGCCATGTTTTTTTGCTTAAAGATAGTTTATGTTTTTAAACATTCTGTTCTTGTGTTGCTACATTTTTTCTTAACTCAAGGTTGTGTTTTTAAGTCACTTAAGAATTTGTTGCATAAAATGAGCTGGCAAATTCCTGCTGTCATAAAAAGTTCATCCTCCCCACTTCTTTCCTTTTTCATTAATTGTAGTGACTTAAGGGTTTACCTGATTGCATAGAATCTTCAACTCATTGAAATTCAGAAAATTATGAATTCTTTTTGCTGGATGACAAAGCTGAATTTGTTTATTTTGCAATCACGTATGTGCCAGAGCTGGTGTTAAGGTGAAAATGGAGAAGACATCCATTTGTTAGTCATAGGGAACTGTTTAGCTTCACTTAATCTATACCTGCAGTCAAAAAATGTAACTATCATTTTTTGTAGAATGTATTGACCCATATGGACAGAACTACATTCATTAAACATTCCATTACTCTATCTAGGCTTCTTTTACAATTCCAGAAAAAAAAAATGGGATTATTTTGCAATGACAGCTGTAGGACAATTGATAAGAGACACTTAATTTCATACCTTTATTTTCTTTCTACTTCTTGGCTTGTTTGGATTTTTTGTCCCCCCATTTGCATCCCCAGGACTGATTTTTCATCTTGTACTAATAAGTTGTAAAGATGCATGCTGTATTGCTGCTCAAGGCCACTCAGTTCATACCTTATATTCTTGGTGCTCACTGTCATTAGTCCTTCAGAATTAGTTACGTACTTCTCTGATATGCAGGGTATCAGTTACTACAATTTTTAATGTGATCTGACATTTTGAGACTAAAAGTAAAATGAAAGGTTGACAAATTGGCTTAGAGTTTTTGGTTTAGATAATGCTTTTCCCAATATAATAAAATTGCTCTGATTTTTTTAAAAGTTGTTTTAACATCTGAACTGAGCAGTTTGTGCTATAGAAAACAATTCTGAGTAAGACTTGCCCTGTTTTTTCAAATACCGGAACTACTACTGACAGGTTGTGTGGAAAGGAGGAAATTCACTGTGAATAGCTGAAAACAAAAGCCTAGAATAGAAATACCTGTGCTGATTTTTTTTTCCTTCCACTAACAGTGTAATACCAGTTTATTTGAAAAATTTCATTTGCATATAGTAAAAAAAATAAATACAAGCTTAGGTTAGGAGAATGATGCAAGTAGGTATTATATATGGCTTTATTGCATCTCTGGTCTTGATAAATATGTTGATTTGGGTTTCTCTTTAAAAAATCCTAATTTCAAAAATCATAGTTATATATATATAATTATATATGTATAATTGATAGTAGATTTGTATTCTAATTGTGATATTTAACTTCACAGGAGAGGAAGTAGAGAGTGAAACAACTGAGCCTTCCCATACTGAACATGTTGACTTATGATCTGCGTTCAGAACCAAAAGACATTCCTATCTAAAGTTTTAAATTATTGGACTATGCATCTGCCAGCTGACATACTGTGGAAGTGGTATGAAATACGCAGGTTGCCATTAAGACTATTTTTTTTTAAATGGTGACAACCTGCTCTTTAAGTTGTGTTTCTTTGTTCTTAAATCCCACTTTTTATATAATTCTTCAAGAACAACACTCTAGATGGGTTAGTATAAAATTTGAATGAACTTAACATTGTATCCAGCAATGGTAAAAAACTTGCAGGCTTCTCATTCTGGTGCCTACTGAAAACTATTGTCTTCTGGAAGAATTCAGTTGCACTTCATAATTCAAGGAAAATTTAGACTGAAATTTGTTGTTTCTAATCATGAGAAATATTTCTGCAACTGAAATACAGCTTTTGGAAATTGTCAAAGGGAATCTCTTTTTGGGGGGGAAGGACTGTTCCCTTAAACAAAATAGAATGCCTAATATTGCATTCAATAAAAGTTTATTTTGTTGGAATGTGCCTTAAAATTTTTAAGATGTTAATACCTTGATGTGTTGTCATGCCTATTTTTCTTTTAAGACAGAGAAAAAAAAATCCAAAACCACAAAAGCAACCCAAACAACCCTCAAAAAACCAAAATCCCAGAACCTTGTAAACTGTATGTCAGTTCAGCACTGAATTGTAGCACTCAGTTGTGTTGGAATATATATGAAAAAAAAACCAACCCAACAACATCCCCTCTCACACACACACTTTCCTCTAAAGGAAGAATTATGTCAAACTTAACTTTTCAAAGGCAGGTCGACAGGTCTTTCTGACAGATACTTGCATTAAGTATGTAAACTAGTTTATAAAGTGATGAAAATTAGGTTTGGCTAACGCATGCCTGCAGTGGCTCATAGTTGTTATGTTGATACTCTCTAGCATTGATGAATACAGGACTTTCACTACAGCCCACTGCTATGTGTAATAGCCTCCTGTCTACTGCAGGGCAAGCCTACTACAATCAATTTTTCATCTTGTGTCTTGTGCCATTTCAGAGGGAAAGCTTATAAGCATAGCATAGACACAACTTCCTATGTGTTGTCTCTAAGCTTAAATGCAATTGTAAGAGCTAAAATGGATATATCCTGTAGGAGTGTCACAGCTGTAAATAAAATAAGGACCATCCAGGTACAGTCTGTGGTGGAAGTGAGTAAAGCTTAGAATACATTGTAGTGGTGGATACAGGGAGTATAACGAGGGGTTATAGAATATAGCTAAGAAGAGCACAGTTTACGCTTGACTATGAAAAAGTTATAAACAGAACTCTGAGGTAAGGAGACATAAAAAGGCTATGAATAAGATTGACCTGTTGAACCATAAAAATCAGACATCTTCTGTATACTTCTGAAGACTTTTGTTCAAACAAAGTCACAGTTCAGTTTGTGAACAGTGCATGTAGGATTTGTATGTGCAATAGATACCTAGGTGAATATTGCACAAAACCTGATTCTGTTGGATTCTTATGTTAAAAGCTGCCTAAGATGATCTTGTGCATGATAGTTTAAAGACCTAGTGGTATTAAGATATCTGTAACAGTTTTCTCTAAGTCACTTTTCCTTAGCTGTTATATCTAGATGTTTCTTAACTTGCCAGTCAGAGAATGGAATCTTCAGTGCTTTTTCAGTTGTAATTGTCAGAGATGGGCCTGTGTGCCACAAAATCTCGCAAGTTTGAGCGTAGGCATTGTGTTCAATGAATACTAAATTTAGAGGAAGAAAAGGTTGGCAGTTTGGAATACAACTCAAGGATCTTTAAGGTTTTTTAGTACAGGTGTAGCCAGTTACAGTAGTATTAGCCCCTAAGGATCCTGCGGGAGTGTATGTTGTCAATTCATGTTACTCACATTTAACTCCCAGTTATTGCAGGTTGTGGTATGAATGATCGTTGATCGTAACAGGAGATGTTGGTTCTGTTTAGAAACTAATGTCAACTCATACTCAAGGGAATTGTCTGTCCAGTAGAAACCTTTCTATTAATGTTCCAAGCCTGAAATAATGCTTCTATATGAAGAAGAACTTGCTACTCTAAGTTCCTTTCAACTTATCTGGGACTCTGGGGTATACCTGATGAGGTTCTTAACTACATTGTGGAAGCATTTGCATCCCACTTGCCAGAGCTTTGGACAGAAAGCCTTAACTGAATTGTCTTAGTTAAGCTCAACTCTGAGATAAACTGATAAAAACCAAAAAGTTCAAGAATTTGTTCTTCTGTGGTGATAGAGAGGAGAAACTCTTCCTAGCCTAGACCTGCAAAAGTAATGAGAGTAGTCTGATACAACCAGACTGTCTTTCAGATCTGGAGAGAAATGTTTTCAGCTTTCCATTATTGAAGTAGAACCATCAGAGTGTTGTTCTCTACAAAACATACAGCTGTGGTACCTGGATATTACGAGTCACTAATACTCTATTTTCCTCAATTCTGCCATTCTCCTGCCCACCAATTATAGGCACGTGCTGCTCTACATTAAATTATTGTGAGGTCCAGAAAGGTAAATTCAAATATTTAGCACTTTCATTGAAGGAATATTGGCCAAGGTATGTATATGATAAATATTTAGTACTATGCTACTGCCTTATGCCCTCTTGATGCTGAGTTTTTAAAGAGTTAGTTCCCTTGTTTTATTCTGTATTCTTCTTTTACTACTTCAGACTGTAATTACTGCTCCATTTTAGAAGTTGAAACTAAAAATCGTTTTGACTGAACTTCATCTTTTTTCCCCCTCTGCCTTGAATGCAGTGGGGATTGGACTCTGAGTTGTCTTGGGTTTTGCCCTTTATGATCAGAATGGAGGGGTGGAGGAGCGGGATTTAAAGTGATTAGCAGAAACTGGCAATGAAGGTCAAGTGCTTTTTGGTAAGCAAGCCAGTCCAGACTATCAATGCTTTCTACTCCAAATGCTAATAGTTTAGTGCTAAAAGAAAGTGAGCTGTTTCCATTAAATTTTTCATTGCACCGTAAGGACATCTGGTTACGTGGTACAATACTTTGTACTTAGGGTTGTCTGGAATTATAGGTCTCATGTCCATCTATACAAATATGTTGGTAAATACTTCAGAAGTGATCTGAGATAGCCAACAAACAAGATTTGTGCCTTAGCAAAGTGTTGGTTAGGTACTTCTGTCATAAATACCAAGGTGAACTTCTAGACCCACACCTATGATTTATTGTATAAACTTCATACTGTGGTATCAAATTGAAAGTGGCATCCCTTTTTCTAGATTGTTTTGCTGGTACTTTAGGGTTTATTGACTTAAGTGTTTTTTGCAATGGGAAATAGTACTGAATAGTGTGTCTAGGCACTTAAAAGGACAAGATTCTCTTGTATGTGATAGGTGGACTCCACAGAAGGTCCAGAAACACTTTCCAGGAGCAAGCAAACCTGGAGACCTTCATGTTTCAGTTCAGGCTCTAAACAAGACCAGGAAAGCAGTCTCAAGTATGCGGCATCTATACCACAATCCTCCTGCACTGTCTAAACTTAGAAATCAAAGTGTGCGCTGAAATGTTTTCAGCTGAACATGGGTACAAAGCACTGAATTTTTTCTTTGATGTGAATTTCCCACGTCTGTAAGAGACACTGAATTCTCTTGAAAATGTAATACCATCCATTCATAAATAGGGTAAATGAAGTCTCTTTTGCACTTTTGTGGAATACCTTGATGACCTAGGTAATTCAGGAAGTTGGCAATCACCTGAAAGGGTTCAAATCACAATCTTACTCAGGAAAGGTGCCAAAGTCTGTAAGTTATAGACAAGATCAGGATACAGGTGACTGTAAAATACATGGGATATACTGTAAAACACACGACTTTTTCCTTTTATGGAGGGTGAGGACTGATCATACATCATCCTAATATGTATGGGAGAGGTACTATTCAGTCAGGCAGTTGTCAGTTCAAAAGTCAAACAATGACATTTGCAAGTTGAAAAAACGCCAAGAATTGTGAAAATCACCAAATCGCATTTTCAGCATAAAGCTCTCGGTGTATGTGGCACTATGTGAATATACTGAGACAGTTCTCCCTGATGAGCAGAGTGGACCCTGCCCTTCAGGTTTCTTTTAGACCATTCTTAATACAGCACAAAGTTAGGCACACAAATAATTCAAGTTTGCCTTAACAAGTGGCTAACTGAAAAAAATGTGTTGAGAGAAAAATAAACAACAAAAGAAAACCCCAGCAACAAAATAAAAGCTTTAAAAAACTGAAGAAGTCCTGGATCATGTGTAGCAGTAATATAAATGACAGTTGTCCATAATGGTCCTAGCTGACCTCCTGATGCCCCTCCCTTCCCTCTGTCTGTCAGGCTGCTATGGATTGTTTCCTAAGATGATATTTTATCTGTTCTGAAAGGAATCTTCTGAGGCAACTGCCTGTACTTTTTTGGTTTTTTATTATTCCTTGGATCAAAATGGAATTTTTCTCATCCCTTTCAGCAACTTCTCACTTTGTCTAATTTCATGGTTTCATTTACTGCAGACATGCCTATAGTAGCCCTTAATACTCTTCAAATCTCTTGCCGGTTCTTCTCCAAGTGGGCATTGGCTTTCTTGACTGTTGCTTCACGATAAGAGAGTGGCTCTATTCCTTCCAGGTCACTTGTCACTGTTTCCATCTTGTGCGTTCCTTTTTATGACTTCAGTCAGGAGCTCGTTGTTCATTCTTGTCAGCTTGTCACCTTCCTGCCATCTTTGCTTGATTTCCCATACATCAGGATTGGAGAAGGCGATTACTGAAAATCAACCGAATGCCTTGGACCCTTCTGTCTAGGACTGTCTACCTTAGCTTTCCTCCCCTGCTGATCCCTGCACTGCCCAGGTCTACTCTTCTGACATAAAGGGTTGTGATCCTGCTACTGCTTTGAAGGCAAAATAGTATTTGGTTACATTTGTTGATCTGCTGCTGAGGTAAAAATATTGTCTCTCTACTTAATGGTGCTTTTTTGTTGAATCCAACCCTTCTTACTCAGCCTTGGTCAGTGGGGCGACTGTAGGCTCTTTGGGACTGAGGGTCATCTTTTTGATCTGCTTTTGTTAGAGATGTGCCCTAATCCTCACATGTCTCCCAGTTTGCATCACAGCATTCAATATGTAGGATTCACATCTAGTACTGCATCCACTAGTGCAGAAACTACATGAGCAGTAGCTGGAAAGTTGCACAGCTAGAAGAATGTGTTTCTGTTGCTGAATTCCGCGTTAACAGCACACAGTAAATCCAAGAGGGAAGATAAAAAACCCAGTTAGATCTTCAAATACATATTGGGGCTGCTATGTCAGTATTCTTAAGCATATTTGAGAAATTATGGATACTTTGGTGGTGGTGCTTCATGTTTTGCAAATTGTGATGTCCATGTAGTGTATGATTTTGGTAATTACGTGTACAGTAACTTCATAAATCTTTCTGTATTTCTGGGGGGGTTTTGATAGATACCATACTTGGACTAAGCAAATTTATCTTCCTTGAGGAAAAAAGCAAAAGCTCCTTAAATAAAATCCAGTGTAATCCAAATGTAAATTCAATGGTTCTGATTCACACTGATTTTTTCAGTGGCTTCTAGGAATTTGGTCCAGATCCTGTTATTCTTGCCCATTCTGTGTACCTGTAAGAAGTTCTTTGTCATTAAAAACCAAACAAACATTGATTTTCTGTAGTATTCCTTAGTTTAAAAAAAAAATCTGTTTTTTTTTTATTTTTTAATGAGATGGAGGAAGAAGGAATACATGCTTTAAAACTGAGAAATAAGGTGTCCTACTTAGGTTTTTTATTTTGTTTTGGTTTTTCCTTCATAGATAAAAATGGCTGCCCAAAAAAGGGATATGTGAATAAATTAGTCAGTATTCTAACAAGCGAGACTTTGTGGGTCATCTTATTCTTCGCTTGCCAGTGTGGAATTATTCTGTCTGTGCCATTTGGAAATGCAGTATCTAATTACAAAATTGCTGAGGTAATGTATTTTCCATCATTCCACTTTATTTTATCTATCAGAATATGTTACCATTTGATAGTAATTCTTTTTAACAACTAGAGCAATAAACAAGAACTCTCCCACGTGCAGCTGTGATTATGCCTCATTTCTTTCAGGTAATGCACAGACACAAAAGATCGTCCTGTATAAGATCTTTGCTTTGCAAAAGGTGAAAGAGGAACATGTTCAGGGAACTGAGACTCATCTTTGACTTTAGCATAAAAAATACACAGCTTTTTAGTTGGCTTCCAAATTTTTTTGGTTTCTGGAATAAGCAGTGTCACATTTTCAATTACTGAAGCAAAGAATACCAGAAAATACCGTTTAGAAAAGCACAACTGCTGACAATTTTTGTATGAAATGTAGTTACCTAAAGAAAATGGCTAACCATAACTCTTGGCAGCAGTGAAACAGTTTCAGTACTAAGATAAATCAACTTGCTCTTGGGAAATTCAGAATTTTTTCTGTATGAGTGTGTCCCCTCAGTGACTTTGTAACTTTAAGCAAGTTATTTTCATTTATTTATCAAGTAACAGCAAGGTTAGCTGTGGCAGCCTAGCATGGGCAAAGAGAAAGTTCACACATCACTGGGAGTGGAAAACAGGCAATACAAAGTCACCATGTGTAGGGAGCAGCCACCAGAAAGGGATGGTGTGGTATCGACCTTCAGTGGCAATCTCTTGGAGCTCTTTAATAATTTTGTCCAAGAGCCTGGAACAGTAACTTTGTACTTAGGTTAGGAAATAAAGAATTGCCTCTACTCCATTTTTACATTTAGTCATCTATACATCAAAATGCTTTTGTTTATAAAAAACCATTTTCATAGATAGGTATATGTAGACTTACCTATGTGCCATAGATAAACACCTTCCAATTGAAGTACTTCATAACTTCTATTTTTTTTTTCATTATGCATCATAATATATGCAATGATTAAAATAAATTCTTCCTACCTGATGTCAACTTTTGCTACAAGAAATTTTATTGCATTGTGAGCTGTAGAAGCTGGATAAACTCTTCCCATGAGCTTGCAAGGGAGAAAAGATGAGTCATTAAGACACAAGCTGTTGTGTCTTTTAGGACATAATTCTGTTATCAATTCATTGCACACTGTTCATGTTCAAAACAGTGTCCCTAGGATAAATTTTTTTTAGGCTAAAACTCTTCACCCAGATGGCATTTGACAGGCTATTTGACAAGACAGCCATTCTAACGGGACAGCTGTGGAATTCCAGTTGTTTGGGAAAGAGAGCCCTGTGGCCTGTGGTGCAATGTTGCTTCAGGCATTCCCTTTGTAGGTAATAAATGCTACAGCACAGCTGTTTGCCCCATGCAGAGATGCACAGCTGTGCTACTCAGGAAAAGGAGTTTATCTCTGCCATGCTGTTTCAGTATATTGTGCTGCAGATTTTCACAACTTCAGTGTTAAGCCAGCAGAGGGTACTCTTAAGCTTCCAAGAATAAGTTACATTGGATGCCTCAGGAGGTTACTGCTTCAGAGTTACTGTACAGAGGGGAGGGACTGGAAATGTGAGCTCTTAATTATATGGGCCTCATTGCACTTAAGTAAAAGTGTTGAATAGGCCACATACTTTATGAATAAACCTACACAGCTGTTTTTCCAAAAGCACAAACCAAGATCTTGTCAATATAGTACAATCTTAAAAACAGGGAAATTCAGGTTTGAAGGGACTCCAGGTTGTTTCTCATCCAACGAAGTGGTGATGCAGGGTTGCTGTGAGAGCTGAGTAGTTGCCTTACCCACTCTTGAAAACCGATAAGGATGGAGACTGCACGGCCTCTTTTGGCAGCTGTCCTCACAGGCAAAATGTTCATCTGTGTATTCAGGCTGGACCCACCTTGTCCCAATTTACACCTGCTGTGTCTTTCCCTCTTGCCATGCACTGCTGTGAATTCTTGATCTAGTGGCCCTGCTTTTTTTAATGCATCCCAGAAGGCTGCTGGCCCTCTCTGCTGCCAGGGCACTGCTGGCTCACTTTCGTCTCACTGCCCACCGGACCCCCAGGGCTTTTTTACATGGAGTTGCTCTGCAGCTCTCAGTCCCCAGACGGTGTCACTGCAAGGGGATCTTCCTTCCAAAGGGCAGCAGTTTGGGTTTGTCCTTTTTGAGTTTCATAAGGCACTGTCAGTCCATTCCTCCATCTCGGCTAGATCCCATTTTTCTATGAATTCTTATACTTACACTCCATTTTCATTTAAATCAACAGTTCTGCTGCCTTTAATGGAATGAATTTACTAGAATCATGTACAAATCTTGGAAGTTTGTAGGCTTGTGGATTGCAGATTTGTACACAATGTTACTACAAGTTAAACTACAAAATGAGATCATAGATTTCTAGCCTATTCAGCAGATAACAGAGGAACAGAGTTTTATCTTTTCTTTGAAAAATAATACTTCAAGGAGAAAAATAGCCTTTCTTATATAGCTTACATATCTCTCATGTGATATGATAGTCAAGGTACAAGGCACAAATGCACATTTAACTGTACTTGACAGAGTGATGAAAATCTTACTATGACTTTTATTTTTGAAGGCTCACAATCCTTCTCTAAAAACTAAATATATTTATGTCATTACTCATGTGTACAAACAGAGATTATTTAAAGCACAGCTGTTGCTCCCACAGTGTTCTTCAGTCTTCCCCTCTGCCAGTCAGCTATATCACCAGTTGCTCCTGCTGTCTACAGCTGTATGTTTCCTGCAGATCACAAGCATAGCAGTGGGGTGGCAAGAAACACCTGGGACCTTTTCAGAATTCTTGCTGGTGCATCTGGAGCTCGTAGGATTGTCAGAGCACTGAGACTAATGGAATCACTTTTATGACCAATTTGCAACCTGGCACCACATGAGCCAGATCAGTTGATGAAAGCTGGTGATTCATTGGGGGCAGTATAGCAGTGTTTTGTACAAGACCCTTGACTTGACACTACGGTCAATTAAATTCTACCTATTTCTTCCCAAAACCATGTGGAAATGTACTGGGTCAGCACAAATATATAGTTTTGAGAAGGTCATAATCTAGTGTACTTCTCCTTTCATTTAATTTTTTATGGTTTCATAGTTGGAAAAAGTGAGAGATGAGAAAGGAGGGAATTAGGTGCTATAATATGTATAGACCAGACAGTTACCATCCTTGCTACCCGAAGAAAGGTGAGGTTAGTCTTCTACTTGTTTCCTTTTGTGGTTATGAATAATCTCAGTCTGTAACTGATGCAAGTAAATTTTAATGGGAAAGGGTTCAGTATCAGCCTGGAGGGTTCAAGGTGCTGCAGAGAGAGAGGTCTGCATATGGCTGAAATGTTTCCATCTAAGGCAAGAGTCAACAACATACAGTGCCAGAAGTAGGGGAGAGGTCATCCCTCCAGGTGCAGTATTTTCTAGCTGCCACTGAGCTCCTTCAAGTGCAGTTAGCCTCTAGTTGGGGAAGAAAAAGTTGTCTATCACACTGCACTTGAAAAGATGCTGACCCCTGTTATACATCTCACACTTCCATGGGAAACATCCATGGTTGTTGAATTTAGCTATATCAGAGCATGTGTTTCAAATCCTGTGAACTTATGTGTCTGTTAACAGCAATATAAAAACTTGCTAACTTTCATAGAATTCTATAAACAAGAATATGTAGTACTTCTCAAGAATTATCTGCTAGTACTCTGAAAATAGTCTGATATTTACCAGGGAAAGCATCACGAGTGGAGGTACACGCTCCCTATTGGCTTGCATTCTGTGTTGTAATAATATTTGGACTTCCCTCAATGTGAAGTAAGAACACAGTGTTTATATGAGTTAGAAGCACAGTACTGGAAAGAAGGAGCTATATGAGTTAATGTTCTTTGAATAGCAGTTGAATAAACTTCCATGGGAAATATGTTTATTTCTGAACTTAAAAATGGCTTCAGGAAATACTCATGCTGTGACAAAAAGTTTCGCTGTTCTTTGGAATAGACAGGGATTTTATCATGGGATCGTGGACTTCTGAGTTTGCCAGTAAAAGAATGGATAGGCAACACTTTTTGAGTCCTTGTATTTACAAATATAAAGAAGGAGGAAAAAAAGGTCATAATTCTGCAAACTAAGTGTGACAACTGTATTTAAGGTTCCAGGAAAGCCTTAAACCCCTTACAATTCCTAGTAGCAGGTGAAAGGAAGAGATGATGAGTGTTTGTTAAAATAAGAAGTTATGGGAAACAGTCACTGGTGGGTTTTGTCATTGCTAATATCACTTCTTTTAATCCTGCTGTCCTCTATGAATAAGCAGCAAGCAGAAAATTTTTACCAAAGCATCCAAACTAAGTGAGCTTCAACAATTCTCTCTTTTTAAAACCCAGTAGGACTATGGGAAAAAATAGATGTGATGACATGTAGAGCAAAACATAGAAGCTTCTGAAAGTCAGAATAGTCCGAAATATATGGTGAAGATGATGCCAGTGAAATGGAATGAGCAGGCCCTTGTCACAAAAGTCATTCCAGTAGCACACCGACATTTTACTTTAGTTCTTCCACAGGAAGAGCTGTGCAATATGTCTCCAAAGCTTTTTGACTTACACCTGTCAGCAAGGACAGATGACCGATGAATTGAGATGTGTGTAATGGCAACACACCAAGGCGTCAGTCAGTTGCATCCTGCAAGATTTCAACAAAGATCACTCTGAGTTTCTCCAGGGCCACCTTTGAAGTACTTTTTTTAAAGCATAGGACATTCAGATAATATGTGCATAAACAAATCCATGGTGGAGTGCAGGCAGGGATGAGATTCCTGAGGCCTAGATCTAGCCTTCCTGTAAATTATTTGTGTGATTTTTGGATTGTTTGCTTCATTGAGCTTTATCCTTTGGGCAGGCCTGTACTTAGTAAACTGGCCTGGACAGTGTTGTTCCAGTGTGTGGTAGGAAAAAACATCTCTTAATACAGAGAGTGGAATGACTCTAGTGCCTCTCATTGAATTTGAAGGCCAGAATCAGGAATGAAAAGCATTGACCTTGATGAGGAAATTTAGTGGGCTAAGTGGCTACACATAGGCATTATTCAAGGCATCCATATGGTTACTTGACTTGCTCTGGGGAACCTGACAGGCCTGTGGCATCCTGGGCTTTGGATGAACTCAGTGGTATCTGGTGCAAACCAAGTATCTCTAGTGAACACAGGGATCATAGTGATTTTATGCTTTCTAGTGCTTCTGTGAAATTCATATCACCATAGAAGTGGGAGAACCACTCAAAAACCCCAGTGTGAAATGTCCAAAATGATGAAATAACTCCAGGCTTTGGACTGTGGAGCATAACACATCAGTTCAAACAAATCCAAGAATTAATGTAAACTTTTTAAGGATAGGCAGCTGCAATTTTGGCAAGAACTCAAGGAAAATAACAGGCAGGGAGAAAAAGTTGCTTTTGACAAACAAGGTTTGGTTTTATGGTCATAATTGGAATTTACACAGCCTCTTGTTGAGGGAATCAGTGCTGCTCTATGCCCACAGCAAAAACAAAATAGATGGACAGAGAAAATTATAAAATGCAACATGATGAATGCATATTGTCCCAATCTCTTCTTTTTTTCCAAATGGAAATTTTTGATTTTTTCCCTTTATTTTTCCTAAAAAGTAGCAATTCTAAGAAAAACAAAGCTGTTTAGGGGATGGCATTAACAGCAGGACAAAATGTTCTTTCTTCTTCACAGAGCCAACTTATGAGGACCTGTTAAGAAAAGCTAAACTTCATGAAACTTCTTTAACCTCTCATTCTTTCATAGCTAGTGATGTATGTCATGGTGACAAGTGATGAATGATCTTCTAGAACACTTGTTTCTACTAGCAGGAGTCACAACATATTTTCTCACATAAAAGCTCTTAGATACATTGACTAGTGTTTAAAGTAGAAGCTGATTTTCAGAATTGATATTGTAGTGGAAATCAATGAAACCCGACAAATGAAATTATTATTCTTTTCCAGCTGCAAACACAGCTTAAGTTAGTATACTTAGATGGCCTTCTCCAGCTTCAAAGTTAAAGACAAACATTTACCTAATTAGTAAAAGTTGTAGACACAGGCAGGGAGAAGTTGAAGAATGCTTTCCAACACTGAACGGATTTTGAAGATGGCAGGTGATACTGATTCAGCGATGCTGAGGACCATTTTTTCTGTCTAACTTCTTGGCTTTCTCTGCCCTGCCCTTCCCCACCTGCTGCATTCCTCCCCACTCCCTTCTTGCTTTTATCTGCAGCCAGTCTCCTTCCTCAGACCACAGCTGTCCAAAGGCCTTTTCTTGCTGCTTGCTTTTTTCCCACACTTGGTGGTGTTTTACCTCACTTCTGTTGGTGTCTAAAGAGAGATATTGGATGCTTTCCCTTGAAAGTAAAAACTGGGGTGATCCGCAGCAATTCAGCACCACTGAAGGAATGGAACTTGTCAGCCAACCCTGTCACTTGGGGGTATCACTGTAAGTCAGGAGTTACCATTGCTGTGAGTCAGTGGGAGACTTGCCCACAGTTTTTAACTGGACCATGGCTAAGACCTTACAGCACTGAAAATGAATGGGTGAAACCAGAAACCTTTCTGCCAATGTTTTAAAGAGGTCTCTTGCAAGGAGAATACCCTAGTCACTGGGACTCACCTGTATTGGAGCGAATGAGCTTTCAGAGAGGAACAAAAGTTCAAAAGAGAAGAAAGAGAAATGGATTTTGTCTGAATACTGGAATTAGAGAATTAGACAATAACATAACAGATAAAACATTATTTATTCTGGCTCTCTCACAAAGAGAAATCTCAAATTCCAAAGATACACAGGAGTAGAGGCTAAACAGAGGGATAAATTGAATAGCAGATGGGTTTGCTTACCCATATGTAAGAAAAAGCAAAATACCTTTATAAGCCAGTCCATCACCTGGGAAGTTCTTGCAAATAAGAACTGAGAGTGGAGCAGTAATTCGGGTGACACTGGTAGCTACATCTCTGGGCCTGCTGGTGCCAAACGCCTCTTAAAAATTCTCCTCCCAAAACACTCAGCTGGGGTGGCTGAAAATCTCTCGGTGCAGTGCCAGTCCATCGTAGGTGCTTCACGTAGATATTACAAGTTGTTTATTATGATTGCAGATTTCTCTGCAAGAGTTAAGCAGTACTGAGTGGGGCTGGCAATGTGTTTATATACCTTTACCAAAGCCTGGTTGTCTGCTGAGTAAAACTGCAAATAGAAATATTTATGAAAAAATTGTCCAAGTAAAACATAGGTAATATTTCTGAACATAAAAGCTCTTACCCTCAGTAAAAAACATGCTGCTGTCTTGATGAAGATTCTTGTTTTGGATGTGTCAGGAGACTTAATGCAAAGACAGACTATTATATCCCCAGTGAAACTGAGAAAATGGTACCACTCAGCAAACAAAGTCAATCCCTCCTGGTTTAGAAATTAATAGCCTTTTGTCCTGCAGGGAGTCCTAATTTGGCTTGAATTAGCAGAAATGTCACTGTAATGGGTATGCAGTGATGGAAATCAAGTCTGGCTGTGAAGTACTACACCACTTAGAATGCAGGTTATCACAGACTAAGGGTACAAATGAGGCTTGGATGCAAAAGCACTAAGACTTCAGAATCAGCATACATTTTTCAAGGCAGATCTGCATTGCAGTTCCACCAAGGAAAGATCAGAAAAATGTGTCCTTTTTTAATTGGAAAAAGTTCTTCTGACACTCTGAACACCCCTCAGGCAACTGACAGACATTTTACAACACCTATTTTATCACACTGATAAAAATTTATGCTTGCAGAAGTTTTATGGTACATAGCAATGATAATTAATCCCAAATCCCATCAGTTGTATAGTAGTTTTAGTGTTATGCTATGTTATTAATAAATAACATGCCATTTCTCCAGGGTGAAGCTTCTCATGCTCTCAAGGAGTATATTTTCAATGTAAGATTCTATTTTTATGCTGATTATGTCTACCAATTCAGTAAACTGTATTATTAGTTTTCCATTATTATTAATGAAATAATTTTCTATTCAATTATCAGTGGTAATAATTGTCTATGAGAGTCTGCTTTCTGGACCAATTTTGTAGTTTTTCCAAAACCAACAAAAAATGTAATTACAATAGAATAGTTTATGATAAGATGTTAAATGCCTGAAGTACCTGTCAGGATCAGACCTGTATGTTGCAATTAAATTATTTAGTATTTTTGATAATACCTGCTTAATATCTTCCAAGTCTTCTAGAAAAAGCATGAATTTTCTTTGTCCAGCTTTGTGTATATAAAATTTAGGGTGTCCAGCAGTGATGGCTTTTAGGGCTACTTAGGAATTATCTGTTCCCCTATCACATCTCTCAAAAAAGACATTACAAGTGTTGCTGTCATATCTAGTTTACAATATCTTGGACGCACTGTGTGATAAGGTGCCCATGTGGAGCTAGCCATACTGCCAGGGCTGTTTAAAAGGGTCAAGATGTTCTCAGGGACACCTCAATGTAGATGTGTTGACTCTGGATCAGCACTCATGTCTGGCATTGACCCATCCGCACACTAGCCTCGCTTCAGAGAAGCAGCACGGGGACCTCAAGTCAGCTTCATCTGTGCACAGCAGCTGAGTTTGAGAAATCTTCACCTGGGTGTTTGTGGACCTCATTCAAAACCAAAACCTTTGGTTTCAGAAGCTCTAGGCAGTTTTGTTGTCTGGGTTGCCCTTGGTTCAGGGTAAGTGGGTGTTGATTTACCCATCAGGGCAGCCAGGGATTCCCAAAATGGATTAATGCAGCATAGCAGCAGGAGAAATTTGTTCCTTAATTAGAAACATAACTCTTCGGAGTAGAGTTGGAAGTAACCTATGTGCTGTTATAAACTCTGGTAGGAGCCACTTTGACCTCTGGTTGGGCTAAAGGTGATGGGAGAAGTACATCACTGTTCTCCATATGCTCCCCACTGTGGAAATTCTGCCCACTCCTTACTCATGGCAAGCTGAACATTTCCTCGTGAGGCCCCTGATGAGTCAGCCGAACCCCATAAATGGCCCCTACCCACACAAGCATCCTCAGTCAGAAATAGACCTCTGTGTTACAGAGCTGTTTTATAGGGTAGCTTTAGGAATGGTTTAAGCAATAAAAATCACCTGTGAAGTGTTAGAGACTCATTGCTTATACCAAATCAGAGCAGGAAATTATTTTGTTTTCAGGATGTGCTCCTCTCCTGAACTTAGAACTGGGCAAAGCTATGGTGTGGTGTGTCTGCTCTTTAAGAAGTTGCTGAAATTACAGGAGAAAAGGAGAAACTTAGTTCTCTTAGAATTCAGAGTAATTAAACTACACTGGAAAAATGATGTGTTCTTGTCATCCAGTACTTGCTGAATGTTCATTAAAACCAACAGAAAGAAAAACATCCAAAACACAATTAGATTTTTGCAGAATACAGCAATTCATCAAATGTAACCCACAAAAGTAACTGAAACCACCTGTTTCCACTTCCTCCCCGTGAAAAGAGAGATCCGTGTTGTATGAAACATGGAGTAGTGAGTCGCACAGAACATTTTTAGCAGGAAATGGCATATCCCCCTCTTTTTCACTTTGAATCCAAGCACTTGTGTTCATTGTCTTTTGTATAACTTCAGCCTGCTAGATGATAAGCCTCACCTACTGCAACCTGGCATCCGATTATCTGCACTGTAGAATTTTGTTAGGTTTTAGGATTCCTTCCAGGCTTTATATTAATTGGGTTGTGTTTAGTTTGGAATCTAATGATGAAGATGGTCATGGGTTACTAAGAGCTCAAAATACATTTTATTCTCACTCCAGCTCAAGAGGTAATGACCATGACAAAAACTTCACTTTCTTGTGGTCTCTTGCTTAGGTGTAAACTTAATACTGTTGTTAAATGGTGCTTTACCTTGTGAATGCCCCGTCAGTGCACGTTGATCTCATCTGTGTACAGACTGGGTAATTAGTGCCTCTGGTCAGCAGATGATGCGTTTGTTCTGTGTGTTCTCCTCTCTTGCTGACTGATAACTAATGTGTTTTGAAACTTTATTCTCCTCACATTCTTTAAAACACTATAAAGAAGATTTTCAGGTGTTTAATAGGTAGCTGTCATTATTACTGCTGTCCTTTGCAAGATGATTCAAACACCAATTTCCATAAATGCCAGGTTTTGATGTTTCACATCACAGTCTTTGTCTTATATACATTAGGTGTCTCTACTAGTGTGCTCCTGAAATTGCAGCTGGTTCTTCTTGCCCCAATATTTGAAACTACTGTGTCTCCAAATATCAAGACCTCATAACTTAGACTGTTTATACTTTGTTATGTTAATTAACTTAATGGAATAGAATAAGTAAAAGAAAAACATAAAACCCCTTTTCATTGCAATTGGGGAGATCATTAACTGGCAAAACTTCAGCAAAGTTGCATCAGTTTACAGGATGAGGCCTTCAGATGCTGGAGAAATTACCTCTGAGAAGATTGTATGCTACATACACTATGTGTATAATGGTTTGCTGTACTATAGCTGCTAATTGATCATTTAAAAAATCATGATTAACAATTCAGAAATCATTAAAAATTTTACACATTTGCACTTCTCCGTCTTTCCTTTTGACATCCTTTGACTGACATTTATGTTGTCAACTTTGAAGCATGCATAGTTACATAATCATTAATGTTACAAAATCTGATTTTCATATCTGCTTAAAAGCCACAGCTATCCCTCCTGCTTCATAACTGTGGCACTGGAGCCTGTTGTACTAGATGGTGGAATGAGTTTGTGATTTGATTCCCCAGAGCTGGTTTCCCTTCAGTCCTCCTGTAACTTTCAGGTGACTGCAGTGAACAGGGCCAGCACAGCTATGCAGGGTGTGTTTGTTTGGTGTCTCTTTGCAGTTCTGGTCAGGTTTCCCTGGAGGGACAAAACAGTTCAGCAACAGAAAAATGACATATACTTGAACTAGGAGCACATGGCATCTGTAAAACATCTATCCTTAATTGTTTGGCAGTGGATCATTTGGGAATTAGGGATGAAAGCAACAGATGTTATGCATTCAAGCACCTGGATAAAGAAATGAAACTACATATATTAAGCAAAATGGTGAAACTTGCATTTGTCTGTGATGTCCCATTCTACTCAGATAAGGTACTGTTTGTTTTTAAATGGAAATATGGCTTGGCATAGTATGACAAAACCATAAAGGCCCTTGTGGCCATGTTGCATCTGGGTCAGATGTATTTGATGTTCTTACTTTGATCTCCTGTCTAATCAGTGTGTTTTCAGCTTAGATCTGGAATCCATGTCTCTTGTAAACATGAACAATTCCCAGACCTTTTGATCTGCAAAATGACTCATTCTTCCACAACTCTACTCCAGGACAGCAGAGAGAAGTGACTCCTCTTCCTAGGGGTTTCTTTGGCAGGCTCCCCTGAGACATATAAAGCTTTCTCCTAATAAAACTAAAGAGGCTAAACAAGGTCTCCACTGGATCTCTAGGAGCTTTTTCTTTGACATTCTTCCCCTGGCTTTCCTTGGGACTTTAGAACTTGGATAAAGTTTGCTATGATGGCTGGATTAATTTACTGCATTGCCTGGGACTTGTTGGAAAAGGAAACTGGGACTGTGAAGTAAGAAAGGAAATAATAGATAATATAGAGGCTGATGAATTCTGAAGGAAGCAAAGAAACTGTGAACAAGGACCATGAAAGTGCAAGGTAAGTTTTGACAGAGGGAGAACAGAGACAGCAGAGCTAACAAGGACTTGGTAGAAGGTGGAGCTTTGAGATGGGCTAGGCAAGGACATGAGGGGAGGGACGGAGGTGCCCCAGGCCAGGGCGTTGCACCTGGCTAAGGAGTTTGGAGAAGAAGTTAGAAATCCGTACTCCTGGGATCAAGACCTGTGGGTGGAGAGGAGTGATGGGAGGTGAGTGAGAGTGGAGCCAGGCTTCCTGAACAGGCCAAGGCAGGGGTAACTTAACTCCTTACTGCCCAGCCTCCTATAAGGGAGAGCAGTACCAGCTCTGGGGGAAAATAGGAACAAACTTCAGAGGCAGGGATGTGGAAAAGACAAGACTGAGGCCAGCCTCAGAGGGACAGGGAGCCCTAGCAAAAATGGGTGAGAAATGGTGACCACTAAAAACATTCTTCACCATATGACTACTCTCCTGACCATCACCATGCATCACAACTCACCACTTTTTGTGGTACAAACTGGTTCTGTTTCTTTCAGAGCTCATGAAAATCTCTCACTCTCTTCTATAAATTTAAGGGATTAGGTTTTATATTAAACCCCCCATATTAGTCTTATTAAAAGTATGAAGGTTAATTTCAATTGCAAGAGAGATTTTTTTTCTTTGGAAGCTTACAGCCATTTTGGAAAAACATTTTTTCCCACCTGTCTATCCCATTCAAACTGCAAGTATTAAATAAGATATGAATCTTGCTAAAAATAGGATGAGATCGTGTAAGGAAAGACAATGCCAATGCACTTACAGGAGTCTGAATTCCAATAATCCTTTTTACTTTGCCTACGATTTCTATTTCTGTCTGCTGCTTCTGTGGTGCTTCTTTTGTATGGTATATTCAGAACATGGGTAGGAGCTGTGAGCTATTTTTGGTATGTAATACTACACATGCAAGCAATGGATCACATTTATGAACAGAGGAGGATTCTGCAGAAGATGTCTCATTAGGTGCTATTAAAAGTGTATAACTCACAAATAATGTGAAATGCATCAGCCTTCCAAGACAGCGAGACACAAAACCTGCTTGTGTTGTAAGTAAACAGAAACAGAAAGCAGTGCTGCATTCTTCTAATTGATGGGTGCTGTCCACCTTCTAAATTGCTTATTTTGACACAAAGTCACTACACAGGCAAAAATCTAATTTTTTACTTTGGTTTCCAGTTAAATTTCTTTCTATTTCTTTTCTTCACCTAGAGGAAAAGCCAATGTTTATGTGTAATTTCTTTTTTGTGCTTTTACCTGAAAAGCACTTACTGAGCAGTGCCAGAAAGCTGTGACGTGTCATCCTTCAGTGTTTCAGCAGCTGCATATCTGGGACCTGTGGCATCCAGGAGGGTGCTAAAAATCTTGGCTGATGAGTTTCTCTGGCATGGCTTTCACATCATGCACAAATCCGTGCTTAAAACATGCCATGTGGGCCACGTCAAGGCACTCCTGCTGCCATTTCCCTTACTGAAGGTGCCACTTGCTCACCAGGTCATTTTTAGCTTTTGGCTGGAAAACTGCTGGGGCTTACTGAAAGGCCCGGGGAGTTCCCTGTGTATTTTCCATTAGAGAAACCTACATCCTGTTATTGGGGAGCTTTTTGACTTCCCTTTGCAAAGTGAAAGAAGTCTGGGAATGCAATGTTTATCTGTTCTGAACTCTTTCTGGCTCATGTCTGTCTATGAACAGCAAGTGCCTAAATAAAAAGGAAAACCTATCTAGTAGAATGCTGATTTAAAAACCAACACAGAGTGAACATCAATAAGAAATGTGTATGTAGATGTAAGTATATGCATGTGTATAAATGTATTAAACGCTGTGTGATGGATGCTCAAATAGCCATCCTTCAGGCCAAAAACATTTACATTCCTAACTGAAGATTTCTTGCACATGCCTATCTTTACCTATTTCTGCACAGCACATACAGGAGTGTATCTGTCCATATCACTGTGTCACACACCCCCGTGGGGACCCGACCTTTGGTGTTTTTAAACTGCTGGTGAGGTCTCCGGGGAGTCCTGCAGCCGCTAGAGGGAAGTGCGGCTCTGTGCCAGAGCAGCGGGATTTAGGGGCTCACGAGCACGGACTTTTTGTTGCTAATACGTGTTTGTTTAATGTTTCGTTGCCAGGTCTGGTCTGTGTCTGTGATAAGTCCGCAGAGGCAGGAGCAGGTTGTGCTTGGAGTTTTCCCTTTCACCCAGTTGGATAGCGGAGGGCGGGGACGGGGTTTCTGGTGAGGAGCTGCTGCCCTCGCACCGGCTCCTGACCGCACAGTGGGAGGGCAAGGGGGTCCCAAAACCTCCTCCAGTCCCCTGGACATTTGATTCTAGAGACTTACGAGTGCTCCAGTGGTGTTCACAGGGAAACCTGCTAGGAACATGAAATCTGGGCAGGCAAAAGTTTAACCCGTGCACATCCCAACTCTCATTTTCATAACGCCAGGACAAGTATATGCACACTTGGCTGCACAAAGAGCCCATTCAACGATACTTCTTTAAATGGTAAAGAAATTGCTATTTCAGTTTTTGTAGAAAGGAGAAAGCTTAAAATATGTATGCATTATCTGGATATATTTGGGATATAGCATTCCCTCATGCAGTTACGATATTTATTGAGAAACAGTGGATAAAGTAAGCTTGAATTCTGGATAGAGTTGAGACATCTGGTTCATGTCCACTGTTGTTTTCATGTCCCATAAGTTTATTAGAGAGACGTGACAGCTTAAAAGAGTAAACTCATGTGGATGAAATCCTTTGCTTCCCTTGGGGCCAAGAGAAGGGCTCTGAGCTCAGAGATACAGTAGTAACAATACTAATACCTTTTCCATTTCTTTTCAGGGTAAATGCTACCATCTTGCCCTTTTGTGGGATGTTTATTATGGCTGAGTAGAGTGCCATGTCACTGGCACATGGTCCAAAAATGCCAGAAGTCTTGTCACCTTCCCAATTTCTCACAGCTTGCTTTACTGCACTTTCTTGGTATATTGTCTTCAATAGCTTCCCAAAGCTTTAAAAATGCCTTGAAAACTTTTGGGAATAGTCCAGCTTAAAAATCTGTGGAGTCAGTTAGGATTGTTTCACTGATTTAAGTTAATTTGAGTAAACTTTCCATCCTGCTTTAAAACTCGTAATCTTTGTCTTATGTTTTTCAAGCATTTGTGAGATGGAGAAGCATGCTGATGGCTTTAATGTGTTCAACTGCCTCAGCACAGTTGACTCTCAAAGTCTCAGCTGAGCAGCAAAGCCAAGGGCCAGGCTCCAAGAGCATTCTCGCTGCTCTCAGATCATACTGGAGATTTGGGGTTCTTTGTAAAAATCAACCTGAAGACTTCTTCATCTGAGCTCTGGCTGAATTTGACCTATATGTTGGATGAGGTGTCTGACCATGGAGCTTTCAAAGGGTCTGGCATAACTATGGGAGCTTACAGTGTACAGTGGTACTGGGTTGGACATTCCCAGTTGGGAGCTGGCTGATATGCAGGAGCCTCTCAGCTGGGCTAAGGGACCAATAAGCAGGGACTCCCATTCTCTCTGGTTTGTGCATCTCTAATCTGAGTTATATTCAGAGAACTAAAGGTATTTGAGGCATCTTCAAGATTATTTAGGAGCTTCTCAGAAACCAAATGATATGAGAAAATCAGCTGGAAATCCCTTTTCTTAACAAGAAAAAAAAAAAAGAAAGGCAGGGGATTGCAGGTCAAAAGTGCAGCGTCATAATAGCCAGCAGTGTGTCCAGGAAGGGGAAAGTGAGGACAGCCTAGGAACAGCTCTTATAAAAGCAGTAGGAGAGGGAATCCCCTGAGCTCCAATTTGTATAAGGAAATTCCAGAAGGCAGGAAGCCTCAGTGAGAAATAGGGCTTTTGTGGCTTTCTGTGGTCACCTAGGGTGACTTGACTTTTTAAGTCCTGATGGTGATTGAGGTGAATCACCCCAGGGAGAAGGGGAATGAAAGCTCCACAGTCATATGGACCACATCCTGGCCTCTTGAATCCAGCTGGAAATATGCTACTTCTTGCACTTCCAGGAAGTCCCAGATATTGACGTTTTTTCTTTCCTGACAGTGCTTCAGCGGCATCATCAGGTGTCATGGTGGCTTTAAGCTTACACCAACCACACTAGAAAACTACTTCTGAGTAACCAGGATATGGTAGAAAAGTTCCAACCCCTGGCTTTGAACAGGTGAATAAGTGCTTTATAGCCTGTGCTATGTACATCCTACCTCATCCTACTCATATCCACGCTAAGCAACATGCACCATTTCCCTTTTCTCACTTATTTATATTTGTGCCTTTTTATTGGGGTGTTTTCTCTGCTGCTTGGTTACTATTTGTGTTGGACTGTGAATAATTGTCATAGCTGGTTTCTTGCTTGTTTGGCATAATTGATCTCCTTCATTTAAAAATAAATTAAAATGAATATAAGGAAGAATTAAGGTGACTGCAGAGCAGGTTGTTTTTCATGTCCTTATTTTCACTTGCTGTTTGACTTTGGTCTGCCGTGAAGGGCCAGTTGCCAGTGATTGTATCTGCACACACACACGTACACACACAGGCACAATGAACTCTTTCATAGTCAGGCTTTACAAGTAAATGGAGGGTGCTTATGTTCATACAGTTAGTTTGGATTCGTTCATACACGCTTTTGAATGCTGCCTGTAAGCTGCTTCACAACCTCAGATGTCACACAGCAACCCTCTTACATCCAATAGTTAAGTACCAAGCTGCTGAAGCATCTCTGTGAAGTGGATTTCAGAGTCTTTGCAAAAGTGGTTTTTGCTGAAAAATTCCATAGAAGTATGCTCCAGTAAATATTACCGTTAGTTCAGATAAAAGTATGAAAGGCTTCACTTAATAGTATTGCAGAAGTCATGTAGTGAAAAATGTAGGAGTCCAAGAACTTGTTTACAGCAGTTTCTTTAGCAGCTTGAAAGTTAAAAAGTATTAAAAAAAATTTGCCCATAAATACTCTTGTATATATATTTTATAGTGAAAGAGTTCAAGAAAGATCAAATTCAACACAAAGTTCATTATTTAGATATAAATGTCAATTTACAAGTGATATTGTAGCCAAATCGTACCACTGTGGAGACACAGGGCCTCTCTTGCTTACCATGTTTCTCCAAATTACTTGCAGTGAGTTGCAGACATGTATAAGCAATGCCCAACTTAATAATTTTAAATGTACAGTGCAAAACACAAATTTTATAATTAATAATCATAAAGAGCTGGCCTGGGGAGTGAGAAATTACCTAGATATAGGGTTAGCTGAGGACAAAATTGCCAGGCATACTATCATACTTGTAAAATGCATGTATAGAATAGAATGATTTGAATTTGCATATTTGACGCTGTTTATTTTCTCGTTCCCTAAAGCATCGAGGATAGACATTTCATATCAGCCAAATCTCATAAAACTGGCTCCTGCCTTGCACTGGCATGCTGTAAAACATGTATTTTAAACCCTACCAGCAGTCTCCCTTCTGCTCTGTGAGTACAATGCCAGCTGCCACTGGTCAGCCTGATCTTGCCCACTCGCAGAGTGGTTGCTGAGTAGGAGGAAGGCCAGCAGCTGGGGTAAACATGTGCCCAGCCCAGAGCCAAGATAACATTGCTGTGAATTTTTTAAAGTGTAGTGGCTGATCTGACTAAAGCTATCTGGAGACACAGTCATGCAACTTCTATTCATATTGAAGATACATACAGGGTGTGTATATTTAATGCTTGTGAATCTAAGGGCTGTGATGTCATATTCTGCCTGGCCACTTGGGAACAGGCGATCACTGATAGTTAAAATCATAGTGTAATGAGTGTGAGGTGATAAGAAAATGTGGAGAAAACATATTCATTACACGAACAAATATGATAGGAACAAAGTTCATCTTACACCAGTTGCTCAAAAAGTTAGCTGTTTAAATCTAAGCTGCCAAAATTCAAGTTTATTTCATTCTAGAGTACACTCGTGTGCATCTGGATTCAGTCATCTAAATGTAGATCCTGTGTAATTTTAAACGTTTGTGAGACATACCACCTGCTATTCCAAGAAACGTCAAATATTTTGCAAATCCAGTGTCATATGCAAGCCCCATGCTACCTCCAAATGGCTTGGAGTACCTAAGTTCTCTAAAGAAGCACAAGAACCTACAAGTATTCAAGTATTCCTTGAATAATTTAAACAATTTCAACACCAAGACCTAGTTTTCTTAATCCAAAGCTAAATCCTACTCCTAAAATTTCAGTGACATGCATTCCAAAAAAACAGACTTCAAAACTTCAGCTCTGCAAGTGTCCATCACTATGCTTGCACTAATGGCTATCAGTATCACACTGGCTTGGTAATGATGAAGATTTTGGACCGAGGTAACAGGCTTGAACTAAGATGGAAGACAATATTTTCATTATTTGAAAATATGAAGGAGTTGGATTTTTGCTTCCTTGAATGGCTCAGGAAAAAAAGAGCCTCACATCTCTTCAAATTAGGAAAGTAAAAAATATTGGTTTATATATAATGATGAATGGAGCAACACTGTATTCTCACACCTAATAAGCTGTCATCAGTTACTGAATCCAATCTGGAAGCTGGAGATGTTACTGGAGTCCTCTCTGGAACCTGTTTTCTTTTCATGCAACATTTCATCCAGCAAGGATGAAAGAACTGCAAGATATCCTTAAGCCTTAAGTTTCTTTCTGAAATATGGCAATTTGTGATTGATTGCAAAATGAAGGTTGAGATTTTTCCCTGGAATAGGAACATCTGTTGCTACAATCTCATGAGCCCCATTTGTATACAAAAGCAGTCACCCAGCCTTGCTAGAGCAGACCAGTCACCCGGGTGCAGCCAGATCCTAACAAATCTTATTATTGGTTCATTCAACCAGATACATAGATGAAAGAGTATTTCACATTGGTTTTTACTTTATTGGAGAACACTTCATTGTCTGATGTTGCCATTTTAATTCAAGCCATTGAATCTATAGTGACTGATGTTCTTGCTTATATGGAGTTAGACCTTTACCTATAAAAAGGTTTCTAGCTATGATGTATAGGGTATGTATTTTTATTTTGCATGGTGTGTTTAGTAGGTGACAGTCTGTCTCTTCCTCTCTAAATGTTCCTGTTTTATTGTCATGGTAAAACTACACCTTTAATTTTGTAAAATGGAGGAAAAAAATGTAATTTTTTCATTGACAGAACTTGGGGATGGTTGAAGCAATTTACTGAAGTGTCTTAAAAAAATATTTCACCTTGGGACAGAAAACAGAAAAGAAAGATTTAGCCTGTTGCAAAATTCAGGGGTGCTAACCCCTATATAGTTATGTACCTATGTTGACAAAATAATAAAAACCCAGTATTTCCTAACAAATCACCAGTATGCTATATGGTTTCTGACAATGCATTTGAGGAAGCTGCACAGCCCCATTATTCAAATGTCTGCAAGCTTCACAATAATCAATACATACCCGCCCTTCTAAGGAGAGAATGCCTCTAAGGAGAGAATGCAAACAGAGAACCAGAAAGGTGTTCAAAGCACTGCTGTAGAAAGACCACTGCATTGAACTTGAACATCTGAGCTTCTTTCTGAGTTTGTTCCAGTACACAAGCTGCAGTGGCTCAGCCCTGTGTGCTGTGCTCCTTTGCCCTGCCTGCTGCAGGGGAAGGAAGCACGCAGGAGAAGATACATCTGTCTGACACCGTCAGCAGCCCCACAGACAGGTGTGTACCTGCTTAGCCCTGCTCATACAGGCATCAGTCTCAACTAATTCTGAGCAATGCCAGTTGGCCCATACAAACCACAAGGACTGCAGAGCTCAGCCAGGTTGCTCAGTGTCCCTGGGGGCCTCCAGGTGACAGTGCTGTGCTCTGCACAGCCACCCTTCCTGCACTTGCAGGGGTGGTCAAAGCTCTGTGGCTTGTGCCTCGAGGCACTAGCTGCCATAGCTAGTGGAGCTTTCTGGCATCTGTCTTAAATCTAAGCCAATTTTGCAGCAAATTAAACCTGTCTATCACACAATATTGAATTCAGCACAGAAAAAAAGCAGTATTTTCCAAACCACTGCTAAAGAAAACAGATAGCACTGCAAGACTACGGATGTTAATCAGAAAGGGAGAGATCTGGTTTAATATTCCTCTCATCCTGATGAGATTTAGATTGTCCTTCCCAGGATATTGCACTCCTTGGCAGTCTACAGACAAGACTGTGGTGATGATCATCTACTCTACAGGCAGAATGTGAAACTGATGGGAGCACAGAAAGCAGAAAAGTGTCTAAATGTACAGGCTTCTGTTTATAGGCGCATCCTCAGCAAGGAGAAAACCTTGTTTCTGCTTCCTGCTTCCACATTGGTCTGTGTGCTTGATCCAATAATCTATAATAAGGTAAATTCAACACAATATGGCAAGAGTTTTATGCTCTATGAGGCAGTCATGGCAAAGTGTAGAGTGGGGCGATGTTAATCAATAGTCACCATGACTCCTGAATTGTTTCTCTCAGTCAGAGATTGGTGAGATTGGAGATTGGTGCTAAATTATTGCTAATAGTCCTCCCTTCCCACATGAGAAGAATGGGAGAATGTTAAGACATAAGAATGGGGTGAGATCCATAGGTCAGAAGAAGAAGGCAGGTGCTGAGAATGCTGAAAGATGGAGCTATTGCTGCTGGTGGAGGTGGCACTGGACAAATAGGAAGTTGGAGTTGGAGCCAAGATGGAACTGTGTCATGCAGGGTGTTTGCAGAGAGAGTGGCCATTTCTTTAGGTGAAAAAGTAGAACAGTGACCTTTGCAGATGTCTGAAGAGACACCTAACCTTTCTTTTATCTTTCTTTTTTAGCATTTTACTTGGGAGCTGCATATCTCTCAGGCTGGGTGATATAATGGTAGTGATTCTGCTCTCTCCCCTCTGTGTTGGGTCATGCAAAAAGGGAAGGACCTGTCCATGATGCTGCTATCCCAGCTCTGGAGCCTTCCAGTGGTTTCCTGGCCTTCAGGATCTCACTACCAAGGCTGTTGCCCCAGCTTCTGTTTGTCTCTGCACCCCACAGCCACTCTGAATTCACGCAAGAAGCTTTGTCCCTGTGCCGAGGCAGTGCTGGGGGCAGCAGGGGCAGGTGGGCACCACACAAGGGGTCTTCAGCCTGTAGAGCTGGGAATGTCACAGGGCTGCATGAAACTGAAAGGAATTCTCATCTCCAGAGAGAGGGATTTTCCTTGGACCTGTCCACATTTTAGCATATATAGAAGTCCTTCAAAACAGAATCTCATTTTGGAAAGACTTAAAGAGGTTTCAGCAATCAAGGCAGGTGATGTTTAAGATTAATTGCATCCCTGTCAAACCATGCTCATGGTGCTAGTCATGTATTCCATGGGATCTATTAAGAAAATGGAGTCAGAGAGATCAGTCAGTGAATCAAATGGCTAGTGTCCATTTGGATTGTTTTTCTGGTAGAACAGTGGGTCAAAAACATTCTGGCAAATATTGTAAATGAATGGTCTCCCCTTAGTTCAGGGAATAGCGTAGGATACGCTGGTGTTTCTCTTTATACGGATAATATTGCTTGCTAAAATAGGAGACTTTAATAAAGGATTTTGGTAGTATCTTGAGTTATAGTCAGCTGTCATTTATTATCTATGATCATAGCAGCATGACAAGTTTTTCTTGGCATTCTAGACACTTTCAGAGGACATTGGAAATATATTTAAGTTGGGTGAGAGATGCAGTACCAAATGAGAGTAGGACTATGAAATCTAGGCATTAAGAGCAGGCATGTGTATGATTACTAGAAGCTCTTATCTCTAAACTGCCAGTGATTGGTTAAACAAAATTTAAGCCAATTTTGTCCTGGTTGGTGGGCACCAAAACCTTCCTTTTGGTGGCCACTGAAGCCTGAATGAGCAACATGATAATTGGTCTTTCTGCCAGTTATTCAAACCATGCTAAATAAAAAAAATGCAAAGCTGAAGTGTAATGAAGCATTAGGACTTGACTTCAGATATCATTTATGTAAAGAATAAACAGACTAGTTGGTTTAGGAAAGTTACATAAGCAGTCTTTTTCCTTATCACCACACTTGAAATTAGTTACAATACCTCTGTTAAAATATGTCAGATCAACTATTTTGAATTGCTGAGTTATAGAATAGACTTGATTAGTATCTATTGTCTCAGGTGGCCTGCTATGACTGTGTCTTTGTGCTATGTTTCTTAAACAGTCAATTATAAATATAATTACATTTCACGATTTGCAAATAGTTTAATACAAAGAAGCACTACATTTACTTCAGTAATGTTACCTCAGTTTTCAACGCTTATTAGGAAATTTGATTTCAGTATCTACTTCTATGCCCCCTCTTTAAAAAATGTGTCTGTAAAAATATTGTGGAACTAAATCAAGTATTCATACAGAAGCACCATATGGATAAGGTTGGAAGGGACCACAGTGGGTCATCTGGTTCAACCTCCCCACTCAAGCAGGGTCATCCCAGAGCACATGGCACAGGATTGTGTTCAAATGGTTATTGAATATCTCCAGTGAGGGAGACTCCAGTAGATTCAGTAGTGGGCAGTGAGTAACTGAAGCAGTAAGTCAGACATAACAAAGTCAGCATTTAATTTCTGACTCTTGAACTTTAACCTGGCACTACTGAGGCAAGACAAAATTTTGCAGTGGTAGACCCTCAGGAGAGTCCTAAACTAGCTCTGAGCGATAGCTTTGTCTGTAGCCCCACTAGGTACAGATGTCGACTTGGCCATAGAAGCAGTGAACACTGCTCTGAGCCTGGACTAACCTTGCCTGCAGCCTGGTTTCATGGCTGCCCAGCCAGCAGTGCTGGTGCTCTTTTGCCTGTAAGGATCAGCTACACAACAGCTGTGGGCTGAGTGTCCTGACAGATGGCCAGCACATCCTGGGTGCTCTGCTGGACTCAGACCTTGCTGCTGCAAGTCTGCACAGCTCCACTTGCCTCTGGGCTGTGGGTCAAAGAATGGACAAGAAAGAGAGATTTGCTGGGCTTTGTTTTGTTTTGTTGCCAATGCTCTTTGAAGATTTTATAGACAATGCAGCCTTAGCTTATGGAGAGCAGTGGTGAAGGACACCTCCTGTATGTTGATACTGACCTTCCTATGTGGTCATTCATTAACACACTAGCTGTTCTCCTATGCTTTACAATTTGGTTAGTCAAAGATTTTTAAAAATAGATCCTCTTCATGACTGCAGTGCAGTCACTACCTTCCTTCTTTCAACTTTGAATGAATCACAGAGTTAATCTTGGACACCTAGAAAGCTGTATTTCTAAATATCAGACAGCTATTTAAAACCTGTGATTAGATGTCATTATGTCCTGATGGAGGTTGTATGGCTCTGAAATATCAAAAAAATGCACTATTTGGAAATAAAAGCAAGTTATAACACACCAGACTGCAAGTATCTGTACTGTGAAGGCTGGATGCAAAACTTAGAAAAGAATACAGAGTGGAATTATATGCTGACGGTTCTCAGGCATTTTTATTCAAATGTTTCATTAAGGGTGATTTAAGACCTCCATGAGCAATGCCAACAAAATAAATAAATAAATGCAGGCAGTCTATGAGGATGCCGCTATCGTGGGAGAATGATGAACAAATACCCACATATCAGACTCCCTGGGGTCCCAGCTTGTCCGCCGCCCTCATGAGACAGGCTCTGTGGATTTCTGAAGTGGTATCAAAGCTAGGCACCGACTCCTGATGGTGTACAGATGTGACAGCCCTAAACACTTGCAAGTGTGCCTATGTTTGCACATGCAGATGTGCACATTCGCATGCCTCTGTGATTAATCCTGTGGCCTGAGTAGTGAGACATTTAATCTGTATGTAAGACATTTCTTCTGGTCTCTCCTCAGAGTTTGTAAATCCTTAATACCACTGAAGTAATTAAGAGAGTCCATGCCTTCACACCTCGGGAAAAATATGGAAGATGGGGATCTAAATACCAAGCACAGACTTGGACCTGCTATTGCTTATGGGTGTCCTAGCTGAGTGTTATCTTTTGGCTTAAACAAACCCACCATCACAGTGATGGGTTGAAACTATCCCGGTTTCATATAATCTCTCCCATTTTTCCCTCTACTGGCAGTAATAAGCAATTCAGAAAAACCTGCAATGTCTCCTATCATCAAAACCAGTCACTGCCATAGGAGTCCATGCAGCACTCGTGTAAAGGGAAGGACACAAGCAGATCAATAATTGTCATATATGAAAATTAGGTGATTGACTTTTGCATATAAAAATCGTCTTATGACCAAGTTAATAAGTATTAAAGTTGTTAAGGTAATAATTGTTAAATACCTTTTAATTATGGAAGTTCCATGCTTTCTGTGAGTCTATGTCCCTCCCCAGCAAATGCCTGATTGGTGAAAGAAACTTTTGATGTATCTCAGAACCCACCAATCGAACTGGGCTATGGGGCTGGACAGTGGGGAATTCTGGGAAGGGCCAAGGGGGTATAAAGGGCAGGCCCCTAGAAGGGCACGCCTGCTTTTCCTCCTGGCAAGCAACAGGAGACATCATCTGCTCCCCTGGCGCTGGGTAAGTGGGGGGGAGGGGAAGGGCAGGGCCTATCTCTTTCCAGAGACCTTTTATTTTATTTTAAGGGAGTTTTGCCTCAGATTAGCTGAAGTTAACCCAGTGCCATAGATTTCTGCTGTGGAAACATAACCATTTTTGGTTTTCAAGGATCTCCAATCCTGCAATCTCAGGGTTTTCTATTATTTTAATTTAAGAATTTGGATTCTGTTATTTTTCCAATCTATTTTTTTTGTAATAAACAATATTTCTTTTTAAATTAAAACAAGAGTTGTCCTTATTCCTGACAATAATCATAAAGGATGGACCTTCCAGGTTTGTATTTCTTGAATGTTTTCTTTCTTGCCATTACAGTATCCATTATGTTGGTAATAATGCACGCTACAGCTTCTAGACCAAACAAAGTAGTGGTCTTCTAGATTGCAAGGTCTTGCAGTGCTCATGTATCCTTCCGAAATAGGATACAGGAGAGAAAGTGCTTTATTTGAGCTTATTAATTCACCTGGTCTGACAGATGAGTTAAAAACTAGAACATTTTCCTTTCTTAGTTAGGAAAAAGCCAAACCTAATCTCTGATGTTCTTTGTTATGATCAAACTAAGGTGTGACAGGTTACTGTAGATTTTTAGGTTCTTTGCTTTGGCCTCTTCTTATGTGTTCCCTGTGCTCCAAAACTGAAAAGCAGATGTAAACTTGTTGAGTCAGGGATCATGTCTTCCATTTAGAGTGTAGTACAGGGGCACCTGTGAGACACACGTTACAAAGTGCAACTGTAATAATAGATGACATTCCAGAAACTTAACAGGAGTCAACCAGATTTACTTTTCCAGATCCTCCTTTTCCCGTTTTTACTTTTGAAATGTTTGAGTCAATCCCTGACATAATGCAAAAATAATCCTGGGTGATAAGAGAAACAATTTCTGGATTTGTGAGAAAGTTGTGGAGTAATTTATGAGAAATTTTTTAGAAAAGAACTCACCATACTCCTGCTCTTTGGCATTGTGAATATAGAAGCTCTTTGTTTTCTCTACAGTAATCAGGGATACATGACTTTCATTTCAGTAATTGTCATGTAATCTTTTCAGTTCATATAAGAGAAAAAGACATTTGTCAGTCTCAGTCCCAGTGTGAAAATAGAGTTTTTCAATTTGTAAATTCATTTAGATAATCTGGGACTCACTCCCTTTTGTAAAAACTTATCAGTCTGTCCCAGTGCCTAAAACTAATATACATCCAGTCAAATACATTTCTCTAAGGATAAGGGAATTTAATGGATTTTAACTAAGTAGGTTCAAAACATTTTAGTTAAATTGCTGTAATCTCTGTGCACCACCCTCTTTCACAGGGTTAATCTAGATGACTTTTAACGGAACTTAGCTTCGTTTTTTATTTTTCTACTAAGCCAGCAGAAATCAGTAGCTTCATTTTGAGGTGACTCAACAAAAATCAGACAGCATTAATCAGTGGGAGCAAATCCTCATTTGCATTAATATAAACATATGTCGTGAAATAAAGCAAAAATGACATAAAACTTCACTAGCCTGTTGCCATGACATCAGAAGGTTACAGCACCCAGCCTTCTCACAGGAATGACAGTCTTCCTGGTGGCTTTTCACAGAGGGCTTTCTTCAAGAACCTGTCTAAGATGAGGCAAAGAGAAGATGGTGTTGACACCTAGCCAGGGGCAAACCCTAAGGTATCTGGGTCCCTGATTCATGCATGGAAACTAAGAATTAGACAGTGATTACCCAGGCTGACATGTGCTGTACCTCATGGCTTTACACAAACAGTCTGTTGTGCTGAAGGGGGTTGACAGGTCACTGATTTCAGGATACCTGATCCCAGTGTAAGTTAAAACAGGATTCTTTAACCAGTACCTGTTGAAGAAAAGCTTCCATATGAAATTAGAAATAACAGATCTACTGAGGTATGTTACCTGCCATTTGACACCTTTCAGATCCTATCTCCCGAACCATCACCTGTCAAAGGTCAGGCAGCTGAAGGAAGACAGGCAGCAGAGACAGCACTAATTCAGTCATGGAAAGGCACACACCAGTGGAGGACATTCTGCAGCAGCATTTTATGACCACTTTCTCTTGAAGATGGTTCACATACCCCATATGAAAAAAAATTACATGTATTTGAGGTGTCAAAAACAATGGAAAGACCAAAAACTATTCTTGGCACAAATTCTTCTACTGATTGCTGTGGTATTCTGGGAGAATAGCCTGACTCCAGGGATAAAAGAGTCTGCTATTTACATTTGAACTTGTATTTGAAGTAACTGTTGTATACACAGGAAATGCAGAGAATAACAGCAAGATTAGCAATCGAAATAATTTCAGTATTGTATAATATAAAGGGCCTTGGACACTGGCAAAACTTTGATTTCCCCTATTGTAAACAGGATTACTGAGGAGCTTCAGAGTATTTTGACCCAAGCGCTGAAAAGGTGAGCTCAGATTTGGATCTAGCTTCTGTGTTTGGAGGTGAGAGTACATCCAGCTGTGTATTCCCACCTCCTCCTCCTTGTTTAAAGGTGAAGCAGCAGAGTGCAGGCTGTAACCATTATCCCTTTGCCTGGCTACAGGAGCAGGAACCTTTGGGATAAGGAGAGAGTAGAAGACTTTGTGTGATAAACAGTTTAGGTCAACTCAGAGTCTTTGGGCATTTCTTTCAGAGTCCTAAATTTAGATATTTAAACATTTGAGAAGGGTAAGTTGATGAAATGTATGATCTGTGTCAGAGTACAGACTAGGTAATCTGACCTTTTCTATAGAACAAGAGAAGTTACAAACTCTGCATTTATTCATTATTGTTATCATTTAAGTGAATGGTTTAGATTTGTTCTGGGCTCTGCTTCTAATTCCCAAAAAGTGCACAAGTCTTTGGTAGGGAGGTGATGTGCTAGGGTTTGGTTTGTGTGCATCTGGAGGGTGGATTTCTTTTGTGCTTATAAAGTACAGGTGGGATGCAGAATTTTCATATATTTCATAATTTTATCAGCCAGAGAGAGAGAAGGAAACACCCAAAATAAAATATGGATTTTACCCCCAAGGATTTGCTAGAGCTAACATAATTTTTTTAAACACTAAATTTTTTTTTTTTTTGTGCTTTTCTGATCATTGGTTAGAAATTAATACTAACAATAGCTAAATATATAACTGATAATGTCTTCAGTGAGACAATCTAGAACAAGGGACACAGAATCAGTTTGGACTCACAGAAGATTGACGTGCAAGATCCCTGAGTTTCTTCTGCAAATCCCGGTAACGATGCCCACCCTGAAGGAATTCCATCACTTGGGCTGTCTCCCGAAACCTACCCAAGCTCTATCCTGCAAGCAGCATCACTTTTACCTCCACAGAGGTGGTCTTCTTGGGCTTCTTGGTGCCAGAGATCTCCCTTTGATAGTTTGTCTCTCTTGTATTCATGCCTGTCTGTTTTTGTTTTTAAAGCTATCCTTGTATTTCAGTTTTAGCCTTGCAAAAGCACAGACTTCAGTGGAAATACTGACACATACAAGTGCTTTAGTAGGGTTGTTTTGCTTTTTGTGACAAGATTTAGGTAATATACTTTAGGTAATTTTAATATTTTTTAAAATTTTCTGCTTGATTTAGTATTTTCATTCTTCTCAACACCTAAATAAACCTTCACTTAATTTATCCCTCTTACCCAAACATTCCCTTGATGAAACTGAATTTTTGCTGTGCACAATCTGCTGGGGGCAAAATAATTGCTCTTATGAAATCAGTGGTTACCCCAAATTTAAATTAAAATAGTTATTTCTGAAATTCTTAGGAGACACTCTTTTCTTGCAATGAACTGAAATAATTTAAATTGTGATAGTGAATGCCAGCCTCCATGCTGCCTCAAAATCAGTTTAATGTTCTTCTAATATTAATGTTTACTATTAAACATATAAATTCTCTCACTTCTTCCAGTGTGAAGCCAAAATAAAGCAGACCAGACCCATGTATCCTTTCACTGCTGTTTTGAACTTTTGGCTTGCTGTGCTGAAGAAAAAAGGTACAGTTTTCTTTTAAACATGAAGTTTAATGTGATCTTTGATCTTCGCACTTCAAAAACGCTTTTTTTGCCTGAAACAGTCTTCCACAGATGAGTTATAAATCCCTGAAAACAGAAATTTGTAATGGAAAAGCTGTCACCACGTTAATTATGATAGCATAAATGCAGTACTGCTTCTATAGTAAGTCACTGCTTAAAAATAAAAACAAGGAGAAGATGTTCTGACATAAAGTCTATCCTCACAGTAATTGACGTCAAATGCTCAATGTTTAGTTAACTGTGTTTTTTAAAAGTGATTGCTATAGTGCATTCCTTTGCTTTTTTTGTTTTCTTTTGAGAGCATTAATCTGTTGCTTTATAAAAGATTACATTTCCACTGACAGATAGGAGCTGGAAAAGAGCAAAGATTACATATATCAAAAAGCTTCATTGCATGATAAATATCTTGGATGTTTACTTAGAAAAGCCATTAACTGGTTTACTGGTTTTTTTTTGAGCTTGCATTCTTTGTCAGCAGTTTGGATTCAGAGACTCTAAATTTAAAATTTTATATCGATCTCCTGTAGGTCTTGGCTTCCTTCTGATTGCTTCTGGACTTATGCCGGCACTTTGGGGTTTAAATGAATTTGGAGGATTGAAGTCACTTAACCATAATTTAAATGATCTCATATGGTAAACTTAGCAGACATTTAATAGATTGTATGATACTGAGAACATATACTGTAGTATATTAATATGTATCTATTTGGCACGGGGAAAAAGCATAAATCATGGAACAGTACAAATTTCATGATGATGATCTTCCAGGAAATATCTAAAGAAAATTCTAAAGGAAAAATTGTCTGGTGATACAGCATGCTGTGCTGTAAGGTTTTCTGGACTTCAAAAGGCATACAAAAAGCATAACAAATAAAAAATGCTTATGAAGTGGAAATAGATAATGTTGGTGCTACAAAGTACTGTCGTAAAGCTGACACTGCAATCCAAAGATTTTGGCCTTGGTTGCAATATTTGTGAACCTCTGAATTTTAACTGTACACAGCATCATGTATTTTACCCTTTGCATGGTTCAGAATGTGACAGAAGGATCTTTTAACATGACTGAAGATAAACCAATACAGAGAAGTAGCTGTAGCAGTCCCACTGAGGTATCTGTTAAGAAGCTGGGTGTAACACAGGAAAAAACGCTTCATTTTTTTTCTGTTTGTTTTGAGTTCTCCCAGACTGCTCTCTGTGAAGTCTTCTGTGCCATTCTCTTTCTGCGTAATTGTGTCATAATAATCTCTTCTATTTCCAACTCTTGTTTTAAAACATATTTCTTCCTAACAGACTGCTGAACATGAAACCTTCCATGGAAAGATGTGATTGTAGTAATCTTCAGAGAGAGCAGCCCATCTCATTACTGATCTTGGGTGATATTACGGATCTGGCATTACTGCAAAACATCTTCATCTTGTTCCAAGCATTGCTGGGCACAGAAGAACTGTTAAGTGCATGTCAAAATTTAAGTGTTTTCATCATAATCATCTAATTTATGCTACATTTGACTGGTCCTCATTTTCTCTTCCTTATGCTATAATACACAGACCAGCCAAAAATAACAGTGTGAAAAATGCTATTACTAGTGGTCCTGGTCACAAACCAGCATAGGCAAAACATGATGCTTTCCTATCATTGCACACAAAGCAGCAAAATTGTCACATCTTCTGCAGAATTCCTTCATTCTCCCACGGCACTGGAGATCTGAGCGATATCTCTCGTCTTGAGATCCTGCCTTGCTATTGCCTCTGACAATGTGCAGTGTGCTGGCAGCACAACCAAATGATAAATATCTTAACATCCAGTGCTTTAATATTTCTGGTGGTTTTGAGGTTGGAATTAGTCCTTACTCAGGTACTTGGGTATTTTCCTCACTAAAGATAATAGGTACCCATAACTCAGAGCAATTGATGCACAAAATCACTCCATTGAAGACAGGGCAGTTTATAGGCTTCAAATAACTTAAACATTGAGCTGGTGACTGCAGAAAAGCCAAATAAAATCTGAGTTTCTGTGTGTTTGCTAGGATTTAACCTTTAGTTAACTAATTCAAAATGCAAACACACCTTTTGCTTTTTGTTTCTTTTTCCATTTTTTTCCTTAATGAAGGCAAGACCTTGCATCTGACATACCAAAGCAGAAGAATATTTAATTCAGGATCCAGATTTTGCAATTTGGGTCCATCTGTGATAAGAACAGAGTGTGAACTCATGGAAATGCTTGTGTGAATTCTTAATAAATTGTCACTACCCATTTTGATACAAGGTAGAAAACCACACATAAATGCAGCAAGGAACTGCCAAACAGAAAAGAGGTGCTTCCCTAGCAGACTCCAGGCCAGGCCAATGCTCTCCAACAAGGTGCAGAATGACAACTCCCCACAACAGCATTTGACTCCATCTCACAGCTGCTGAAATGTTAATAACGGGGCATGGTCAGAAGCACTGAAGTCTCTTAAGGACAGGACTGAGCAACAAACACCGACAGAAGCATTTGTATTTAATCTGGTAGCCTGACTAAAAGTAGTTACCTTATTTGCAGAAAAAAGATCCTATACTAACAAATGCAAACATTTGTAGTAGGTTCAGCATATGAAAAAGACATAAAGTTTAAAAAAGTTTTTTTACTGTTGGTTTTTTGTTGGTTTTTTTTTGTCCTCAAGTAATTTTCACTGATTTGTCTGTTTTTTCCAAGGAATTAAGAAAAGTTCATTTTAGGTCAAAGTAGTTTTTATTTCATTATTTGATCATTTTTTGGCAACCAAAAGATACAAACAGATATTCACATAGCTTTGGCTTGTAGTTCTGGTGATGGCTGTTTTCCAAGATGTATTTGGGAAACTAGACCGTTTATTAGGAAGGGAAGTATATTTGAGATTTCACAATTCTTTCTTACTTATTTACCCTTGTATGCAGTTTTCAGGATTGCAAGGAAGAAAAAAAAAATAATCTCTTTTTGATTTGAACACACAAATTTGAACTTAGCACGCAATGTGAAGAATGAAAATTCCTTTTCTGGGTAGAGTTTGAACACTCCTTTAGTAAATTTGGCAGACACACGGTAATAATCTATATTGTGTTAAGATACGCAAATAGTTTTCTATGGAAACTAGAAAAAGCTGCAAACTTTAAATCCCAGATGGAGTTCTTATTAAGGAAACATCTTACTTTTGAAAATCCTGTTTCTCCATCTGCTTATAATATCTTTGAAATGTTTCTCTGTATAATTTTAATGATGATTTCTATGGATCATATTCTTTATTGTTTATTGCATAACTCTACTCCGTCCTCAAAAACACAGATGTTCACCTTATCAGTCAGCAAGGACTTAATTCAATTTCCTCTTGCTCTGATATGAGTGGGAAAATGTGCTACAATTGTGGCATCCTGGCAAAAGTTCCATGAAGGGAGCTCCATGTGTGGCTTGAAACTCCCTTCTTCCTCAAACCCTCTGCAGAGAGAAGTTCTGTGCCAGGGACCCTCTCCTGCCTTGTGGTCTGACTCATTCTGACTCACTGAGCTCAAGAAAGCAGCCAGTGTTACTCCTTTCTGGGAAAGTGCAAAGAAAAAGCAATTCTGCTCCAAATAAATGCAAATAAGTCAGCTGCAAGCATCTGGGGAAAAGCAGTTAGAGAAGTGAGAAATTACATCTTGTCATCTCATATTCAGCTGCAGTGTAATTTTGATCATTATCTTACTTTTCTTTCCTGATGGAGGGAATGAAGTTCATAGGTTGTGAATCCAAGCTCAGTACAGGAGTTGGGTAAATAATAGGTCGCATTTAGTTAAATTTGTTTTTCAAGCTGTTGTTCGGAGGTGCTTATCCAGTCATTTCAGTTTAAGAGCATGAGCAATTTCATTGACTTTTGTACGTTTTTCAAGTGCATTGGCTTAAGCCTTGGGTGCTTTACTGGGAGAAATGTTGCAGTTTCTCGAAGAACACTGGCTTCTCACCTGATTTTCTTGCATGCTCCTGGGAAGATGCTGCAAAAACTAGAGTTCACCCTTCAGACATAAAAAAAGCCAATTCAGTCTTTACTAGAAACTGCTTACACTAGGAGACAGCTTTTAGCTGGCAACATTGCAGAGCTGTGGTGATAAAATACCTGCACGTGCCCTGAGAGCAGTGATGGAGGAGCAGCAGGAGGGTGTCTGCTGCTGAGAAGCCCTCTGCTTTTCCAGCTTCCATAGGGTGCACACAGGTGGTGCTGACTCTTCACTGGTGATTGCCACTTGGAACTGGATCTCAAAATACTGTCGTTTTCTAGGTATAAAAGGAATATTTCACACAAACATTGTAAGGCCTGCAAACTCTTGTAGCAGCCAGATGGTGTCAGTCTTGTATTGAAGCTTTATAATTAGTCTCCCCTGATGCTCAATAGACTCTAATAAATTCTGCTGCTCACATATTTTTTTCACCTGTACTTGCCTAACAACACACACATACACACACACAAAGAAAAAAAGAGAGAAAGTAAAATGAGTGACTTGCCAAAATCTGCTATGAGCCGGTCACACAGACTGTCCTTGAATTTCAGTGAACTTTTGCAGATGAGTGCAAAATCTGCATTTCCCTTATATCTAAGAGCTCCTCTTTGAAAAATTACCTGATCTGTACGTCTTGATTTTTTTGTCAGTGTAAACGACTCCTGCAGAAATGTTTATCAGCAAGAGACAGAAAAGGAGTGCCTGCAAGACTTTAAATGGATTAAACCCACCCAGAATTAGAAAAACCAACAGCAGTGAACGACAGACCATTTTAAGACAGGCACCATTACCATCACCACCACCACTAAAAAAAAATCATAATATGTAGAGCTGCAACTTGTCACTAAAATAGTAATTATTATATATAATCCATTAGTTAATGCAAACATTATGAGTTTTTGGATGAGCTGTAAAACCAAGTTCTTGGCCACTCTTAACTTCCAGAAGTGCTTTGGCACTTTGGCCAGGAGGTAGGGTGTTAACATGAGAATTCTGTCCAAATTCCATGTGGGTAAATATATTTTGTCTAGCTGACATCTGCGTGTAATTGAGTTAGTTACGTTATTCTTCCTTTCTTGTCTCAGACTGTAGTACAGAGCTGCTGTATTAAGAGCTGCTGCTGCCTTGCTAGAGGTTTTAATAATCCAGGGACCAGTGAAGGGATTCCTGATAGCACCACAGCAGGGATTTCTCTGGTGGTCAGTATTTCGGGAGTTTGGAGTGAAAGCACTCTATAAGTAAATGTTCATAATCAAAGCTCTGTTTTAAATATCACAGATACCCTGAAATTCTTGGCACTTGCTAGTGATGCTGAAATCCTGAAACCGCTGGCCTTACTAAGGAAACTGGTCAGCATCCTTGCTGGGCCCTGAATGAATAAAGCAAGAAAATTGGTAAGAGGGCTCAAGAAACATGTTGTGTGTATTTTTCTTAGATGAATTTAAACTAATTATTTTCAAAACTATTTAGCAGGCTATCAAAAGTCTGTGCACTGCATCAAGTCTGAGTGTTCTTTCTCCAGAAGCAGATTTTACAGTGTCCCTTGGCCATTCTCCCATGGGATTGGGTATAGCCTATTGTTGTGACACCACTGTTGTTTTTTGGACAGCATGTTTTGGAAGGTGTCTTCAGGAAATTTGCACCATCTTCTCTGGAAGGTTACTCCCTCACTGGATCCTCTGGAACAGGAATATTTTGTTGTCTATCTTTTATGTACATCTTAAGCATTATGACTGGGATTGTTTTATGGAAAGTCAATCACATTGGTAGCTAAAGCTCCTCTGAGTGCAGTTATGCAGGACTTCTGTGGGACAGTCCAGTCTGCACTGCAGTGATCAGGTGGAGGAGAAGCTGCCCATGGCAGGTAACAGAGGGAGACCAGGTCAGTGCCATTACTGCTGAGTCCTGCAGTCTCTCCTGCTCTTTTGGCCTTCTGAAGGGCCATGAGTACACCAGTTAAAGGACCACAGCTGCAGTGAGGGCTGGGGGCTCTCCTGCAACAGCCCAGCCTATGGCATGTGTTTGACTGGCCCATCCAGGACTCTGCCAACAAGTACCTGGCCTTGTTTCCAGGGATAGAGTGATCCTGGAACTGTTCTCCCTCTGTGATATCAAGGATGGGACTACTCCGCTGTGGAAGGGCAGAGAGCTAAGCTGAATGGACGTGACCTCTCCAGAGCTGGTTATGTCTAAATTTTGGGAGCAGAAAGAGAAGTGACATTAATCCAAGCTGTGAACATCACATTCTTGTGGTTGTGTCCTATGTCTCAGGACTGTACTTGTTTCTGTTCACAAGAAGCTATTTCAGTCCTTGGAAACCAAGACGAGTGGGGCAGAGGAAGACACAGCAAAATTTTTCCTGGCTCATGGATTATGTACCCTGTTCTGCCTGACATAGCTAGCCATGTGAGAGACTACAGCATCTGGCTGATTTCTGCAGGAAAGCTGAGATCTGCCAGCTCTGTCTAACAGCCAGGGATTTTGGGACCTTTTTGTGACAGAGCAGGCCATTCTGCTGTGCTCTCACACCTTGAATTCACAGAGACAGACAACCCCTCTGAAACATTGCAGTTGCTTTCCTCCTCCTGCTGAAGAGAACCTCTTCACTAGTCTGGATTTAGCTTTCTTATTTTATGCCTCTGGGAAAGATGATGACACCTCTCTCTTCACATCCTGATATCAGTGAGGACTTCCAGTCACTGGCAATTCATAGGCAGCATCAGTGTGTGCAGCATGGGAGCCAGAGAAAAAGCTGTTGTCTTCCAGTTCTCCCTGTTCTATCTTGCCTCTGTGAAGTAGGTTGTTCTTTTCCACTAGCAATGACCTTCATTCCCCCCATACTTCTATCCTAAAAACATTATACCAGGCTTGGCATTCTGTTATTTAGTCTTCTGTCCCACTAAAAGTATGATGAAACAAGCAGTGAAAGCTGGTACTGTGTTGTACATAGAAAAAAAAGTGATACTTTATGAATTTGGTGATTCAAAGTGTCACTTCCAGTGGGTAGCCCTCAGTTCATCATGCTTGTTGCCATGCAGAATCTGGAGAAACACTGGCACTCACACAAATGAGTTTTACATGTTTTTTATGTGTTATAAAGCACAGCTTGTTTCCAAGGGGAAACAAATACAAAGAAAATCTATTGTACAGAATGAAAACTTGATGATTCTGATTTTGCCTTTTGCTCTATTTGAGTTTGATTTTTTTTCTTTTTGATTTGTTCTCCCAGGAGTGCAACTCTAAGAATTATAATCTAGTAGTACCCTATTTGTGTTTTTGGTCACTGTGTAAGAGTCCTAAGAAACCTTTGTCTTCCTGGATTACTTTTTTCATTAGTTCATAAGCCTAAAAAAAGGGTCTTCCCAAGTGCTTTGTAGTCCTGAAACCAGCATGGATTTAAGCCAAAGTGTATATTCTGTTTCTGCCTTATTGTGATGCAGCCCCACAGGACCTCCTTTCACTTCCACAGAGTTTGTCTGATCCATATAAGTGTAAATCAGACCAGAATTTGGCCACTAAGAATGAAACTGATTTATACATTGGCATTAGTGATTTCACTGTACTTAGAGATTCAGCCAGCTGTCTTCCAACTTCCAACATCTCCTTTTAGTATGTTTTTCTATATTCCCTGGTAGCAATATGGGTTGACATGATGAGTTGCCTTACCTAGCAATGCAGGATATAGAAGGACAGAAAACGTTGAAACACTGGGACAGTGTTGGCTAGTGCTGATGGTAAAAGTCCCACCCACATCCTGCCTGAATCAGTGAGGACATAAGACATTTTCCAATTAACAAGGCCTTCTACTCCCTTGTTATTGACAATGTTGTAGAAAAAGGAAATTAGCAAATTGAAAATAAGGGCCCTTCCCTGATTAAGCTCTTCCTTATCACAGGACATGCCACACTTAGCCCCTGTTGCAGCCCAGCTCACTTTTGGCTTTCACAAGTCAGAATGAGCTTATCTGTGACTTTTTCTTGTTTACTCAAGCTCTCAGCTTGATAGTGATGCACGACTAACACTTGGGTGGTACCACATTCCAGAAGATTTGTAAAGTAAATGACACAGAGAGAGAGAGAATTTTATTTCTATGAAGTTAGTTCTGGAGTTTTCCTTTCCACAACCATTGTTATAAAATCTGCAGGCAGCAACCTCAGCCCCATTTGGAGCCCTCTGTGCTCTGCTGGCAATGCAGAGGGTGCCAGAGGCTGCCATGAGCAGCTACTGGGGATTTTTTGTGGCTTCACTTTGCCATTTGGCTGCATCCTTTTGTGGACAGAGGAAGATTTGCCTGTATGTTCTGGGGCAGTTTCTGTACATGGCGAGGTGCACTGGCCATTCTTAACTGGGTTAAGCTGCCCTGAGATGCATCCAGATCACGCTGGGCATGGAATCAGTATCGAACAACCCCTTGAACAAGCAAGCTGCAGGAAGTTTCCTCTCCTTTGCTACTGCATAGCTCCCTTGAGTACTTGTTGGAAACAGCCAAGGAAAGAGCCTCATATCTCCTGTTACTACACTTGGGAGTACTTTCAAGAAAATGCAATTTTTCAGTCTAATGACCTTAAATGACTGTGGTTTGGTTTATTTTTCAGTTTTTAAAGTAAGAAATCTAACTGGAATTGATCGTTTCTTTAGAAAAAAAGATACCTCATGTCTTCTCATGTTTTTATAAATTCTTTTATTACATGTAATTTTTAGAGCCTTGGAATTGCCAGGAATCTTCAGGAAGACTGAACTTTTACAAAGATAAAGTGAATGATACAGTGTTTTTATTCTAAAACAGTGGACATATTATTATTCTGAATTTTCTTTATTATTTTTGGAAGACAAGGTAACGGACATGCATTTTGCTTGGTGCTTACATGAAAAGCAAGAAAAGCATCCTTGCTTTTATTAAGTATTTCCTTGCATTAGTGGTGCAAGGTATTTTAAGGTGGGATTTTTTAAAGTTGTTTCTTGGTATCTCCCCTAATGGATGGGTTTTCCCACCTTCTAGGGATGGTTGAGCAATGACAACATGAACCAATAAGCTCACTTCTATTTTTATAAGATCTGAAAAGGGTAGAAGCAGTAGTATACGCTCTGACAAGTGATCACACTGCCACTCATCACTTAGTCTTGCTGGTGAAGTCAGCATAGGAAACTTTTGCAGAAGAGGCCTCCATTCTCACCCACAAGATAGGACATGTATGCAATGTAAATTTTCTTCACACAGAAATCCTGGGGTTCTGAGCTTGTTGACAAAGAAATCTTCCTCTGGCTTGTCCTGTCACAATGTTTCCAGCGGCCCACTAGGCACGAATTCTTTAACACAATGTCTAAGGAAAGTAACCTCTGGTGTAGGCTCTGGGTGCCTTGGAGCATGTCAGCTGGTGCATCCACTGATCCTAGCTCGACAGACCTGCACCAGGTGGGGTTTATCCCAGGCAGAGGGGGTTACCCCCCCTCTGTCACATTTGCCTTCTTGTGCTGATGTCAGGGCGCTGTTTCCATGCCTTCCGCAGAGAGGTGTTTTGTGTAGCCTGCACCCATATGAATGGTGTGGTTCTTCAAAAACTCTATTGCAAGAACACATGGCTATTTAATTTTCAGTATAGCACCTTCCTTGCAAACATACCAGCATCCCTTACAGTCTGGGTGAAAGGGAAAGATGGACATGAAGGTAATCCCACCAAGCCCTGTCTGTGAGTACAAAACCCCAGAATGTAGAGTCTGTCACTCCAGTCCATGCGTTGATATTTATTGATGTTTTGTCCTCTCTCCAGTACACAGTGATGATGTTTGGTATCATAGCCGAAGATCAGCTGTAGAGGAGGACTAGTATGGAATGTTGCAAATTTCCATGAGAAGACAAATACAAAGGACTTGCTAATGACAAATTGCTGGGCTACAGAGCTGTGGGATTCAGGCTAGATTACAGAAAGCAGTGTCAAACCAAAGACAGAAGCACTGTCACTGCAGAGCTCCTGACAAACAAACAAACAAAAAATCTGAAGCTAACCCATTGTTTTATCATCCGTGTCTGGAGTCACACTGCTCTACCTTTCAGTTGCATGGCTGGAAGAGTGGATCACATGCCTCCTGGAGAAGTGGCATAAAATTGGGTGGAATAATGCAAACTGTGTGAAAGGGCAGGAGAGTATGCTTATTTGAAACAAATGAATAGCGATTCTGCATTAGTGAGGAGAAATGTTTGCTCTGGTAACTGGTCTGGTTTGTGGGAATGCTGAGTTCCCAGTGATCCCTGTGAGCATCCTACCCCTCTATCTCCCTAAAGAACACCAAGAAATTCACTAGGCCAGATAAGCGAAAGGAACTAAAAGAGCTCATAGACAAGTGCTTGGCCTCCCGAATAGATACTTTAAGTCACAGTTAGGCATTTAACTGCTGTGAAGAGACTTCCAAAATCACTCATACTTTGAGTGCACTGCTACTCATCACTAACCAATAGAGCATGCTGAGGATGGGGACATGTCTAAATCTAGATCTGTATTCTGCTTTTCTAGAAATACAAACAAAATTGCTCTGGAGATGAATAGTTTTCTTTCTGCATGTGGATAGAAGAGGAAGCACAGTAAAAATTTTTGTATCATTCCATTCATTGTAGCATAAGATAAGGGAGTAGGAGAATTTAGTGTTACAGTGATGGCTTGAACTTCTTCTTCTCCAGTGAAAAGCCTTTCTGTAACTTACTGCCTGCAGTATCAGGAAATGCTTTTCAATGAACCCAGTGCTGCATTTCCATTATTTGTTTGGTATGAGAAAACTTAATGTTGGGATAGATATTTCTGACATCCCTCTCTCCTTTGGGAGTGGATATTAAATTCCACCTTTATCTGTCTTAGCAACACGGTAGGTATTCAGAGTGTCCCCTGAGACTTAGAGTGTAGTAGATCTTCCCTGTCTCACAGGCTCTGAGAGGATGGGGTCCTGCTGCCATGTATAGACCATCATTTACCAATTATCCACCCAGAAAGCTGCAGCAAAGATTACAATCACAACCCATGTGGCAAGAAGACTTTTGTATCAGTGATGGGGACTCTACTACCCTCACTTCAGCATACTTTAGCAGGGCTTGTGATTAGCTCTTTCATCAGAAGCATCTGTATGGTTTATGTAACTCTTTGGTTACTGTGTCACCTTTTTCATACTCATTGGTAAAGTCTAATAATAGTATGCTGCAGCAGAGGGCACAGAAAATTTGATGACTGAAGTTCTTACTTGAGCAAATTTTAGTTTTCAAAAAAGAATTGTCTTTTAGGGCTCTGACACATTTATAAATATTTCTCTCCCTTTCAAAGCGAGGGTGATATTATTACCTAGGAAAATTACAGTGTGGGAGAAAATGCTATGCAACTAAAAAATGAGATTGAATAGCATCTCTAGGAAAACTCAACCTATTCCTGTGTTTCTCTGTTGCAATTAGCCAAAAAAAGTATATTTTCAGCAGGAAGGTATATTTTCAACATAGTCCCTGCGATTCTCAAATTAGCAATCATGAGATCATTGCAATTACAAAGGTGGAAGAAGTCAGTGTGCTACTCTTCACATTGATGATGAAACTTCTGCTTTCAAACCAAATGCTCTGTCCTAATAAATGTCTATATGTCCCTGATATACCAGCAGGCAGCCGCAATAACTACAACAGTCAGGAAACAGCAGTGCTCTTAAAGCCTCTCTGAACAAGGGTAAGAAGCCTGAGTATAGGTAAGAGCAAAGAGATGAATAAGGGAGAAAAAAAAAAGAAAAATGAAAGAGCACAGAAATAAGGGTGTAGAAAGATTGTTCTGTATAAATTCAGTCCAAGTTTCAGTGCAAAACATGGGGACTATACTGGAGGTTGGCAAATATTCTAAATTATGAATCAGAGTATTTAAGATACCTTTTGTAATTCTTTCCATTAGTACCAAGATGATAATAAAGTGATATTGCTTGCTCTGAAATAGAGGTTGGATGGACTGGTAAGCTAAGATACTTTTAGAAATATTATTTAACTGGAAACTTCTAAAAAGCATTTCTGCTTCTTGGTTCCCTGTTGTCAATCTCAACTGAAACAGTTCACGTTTTAAAACATACAACTGAAATTTATTTTAAATTATTCAAACAATAATTTTGTCATTTGAGTTAATGTAACAAAAAGTGATTTCAAGTTTCTGGCAGAAGGCCAGAAAGAATTGAGTTTTACACGCACATTTATATGATATTTATAAATATCAGTGAAAATTTAACTCTTTTGTGGGAAATTATATTACGTTGTGTTCATGTGGTATTTTTAAACATGTCAAAGGCTGTTGTACAGCATTTTAGGATTTTTTAGGAATTCTGTCAATCTCAATTAAAGAAAAACAACACTCCCCTCTCCCTGAAAAATTAAAAAATAAAAACCCAAAATAAAATAAAGGATGGAACCATGTTGGAGGCTGTTTTCAATTACAAAAAAAATTGTTGACAGCTTGCTTCAGAAGGCCTTTTAGAACAGCATGAGCAATGCTTTTCAATAGTTACTGAGTTTGCAGTTTCAGTAGATACTGAGGGTTCTGATTCAGATCCGAATTTCGTGATGCAGAATCAGCTTTGCCATAAATTCAAATATACCAAAGTTCAAAAAGTTTTAGTGCTAAATCCAAATATCAGAACAAAGAGCCAGCTTTAAGTCTGAGAAACCTCCTAATGTCTCTTTGACGTCTCATAGTGCTGTCAATTAAAAGTGACTTCATAAAATGCACTAATATAAATGGTAAACTTCACAAACTAATGTAAAACCAGTGTAATGACAAAAGAATTGAGTGCATTTTACATGAAGGTTTAAATAATTCATTTTCTTCTTCCATTTTTGACATCTCAGCCCAGCTCAGGCAAAAGCGTGGGCCGAGAAGACAGCTACACTAGGTAGGCAGCCAATTAAAACAGACTGTCATAAAAGAGCAGGATGATTTTTCAGGACAGGCATCGTTATTTTCTGAGCACCAATATAACTTCCTAAATGTCTCACAGATGCAGTCTGAAAGAAATTGCATCCCCCTCCCAGTAAAAATATCTTAACCACCTCAAAAGAAGAGACCATCTGGAGGCTTACTCACTTCGGGGGATGCTGAGTTAATTGAGTGAAAGTCCAAATAACTCTTCAGGAGAGACATGCTGAGGAATAGCAGTAGACTCTAAAGAGATTTAAAGTAATGTGACTCCAAAAGTATTTGCTTCAGTATTGCTATTACTTAATCAGTTGTATTATCACCATACTTCGGAGGCCTAGGCATAAATGAGGGCTCGTTGTAAGGACTGCAAAAAGGAATTTGCTGAGCACTGTTATATGTATTTACACTAGAAATTCAGAAAAAACCCAGTAATATTTCAATAATAAAATCAAACACCAAAAGGAACGTGCTGATTCTTTTGTCCAAAGAAGAGATTTCATCTGCCCAGAGGAGTATCTAAGCTGTGATTGAAAGGTGCAGCACATGCATCCACCCCAGGTACTTGGCAGTAATATAAGATCACCAACACTCTGGTTCCAAGCTTTCCTGGCTGCCTTTTTTTGGGTTTGCTGGTTGCTGTTGGGAACTCCTCTGCCTCTTTAGACCTGTCTGCATGTTCAGAGCTGTCAGTTGTCTGATCAGTTTTGAGAGTTTTTTAGTTCAAAGTGGTGATACTGTGCTGAAGAGGTGCTGAGGCCTTTCAGTTAAGAAATCTCCAGTGTCATTTAGACAATCTACAGATCACTCCTCAGGATGTTGTCTGCAGTCTGGAATCTCATCAACCCTGAGCATTGTAGACTGTGTTTGCATTCTCTGTGCCAAGAACCGACAGGGTGAAAGACAGAAGACTGCCTTGAGAAGAAATTCTTCTTACTGCCCGCTAGTGTGGGATCTGTAGTTTGGCATTTTCTTCTGTTTGTCCCCTCTTAATGCTACCTTTGCTTTTTATTAGTATGAAAAGAATAAGTTTTGCCATGTCACCTACATAATGCTCTTTTCTAGCCTAATACTCCTCTTTGATTCTTTCTTTGCACAACAGTTCTTCTTTCATTGGTTTTTCCCTGGGTAAGTTGAATTGATCCTGTTCCAGTGACTGGAGATTTTCATGTCTCAGGCCTTAGCCTTATCCTTTAAGCCTTTTCCCATTGCTATAGTGAAATTACTTATCTACATCTATTTACTCTTTAATGGATTTGGGATTGTTAAAAATTGGGCAGACTGTATCCTTTCCAGTTCATGTGAAATTCATACCAAAATAAATGGGATTTAGGAATCTAAATATATTTGAGGATCTATGTAGGATCCATAACAGAGTCCCCCAAAGGGACAGACCCTCGGTTCCGTTCCCCTGGCTGGCAGGATACCCTGCCGCCCTCTCCCCTGCCTTCTGGGGCCCCGCCTATGTCCCGCCCCCCTGCCCAGAATTCTGTGCTGGTGTCCCGGGAAAAGCAAAATCTGCCCGGGCACAGCTCTCTTTTGCATCAGCCCCTCGGATGGAATAAAGCTCTCCTGGAACCTGCACAAAGTCCTCTTCGTTCTTACTGCCAGGCAATGTTGGGCCAGCTCGGCTGGTGTCAGGGACACTGGCCAGGACTCCAACAGATCTATGTCTATCTATGTCTTATTGCTTTTGGGTGATGTACACAACTGGCTTAAGAAAATGGTCTTAAAACTATACTGTGATGACAAATTGTTTTTTGGTTTGTTTGGTTTTGGTTTTTTTTCCCTAAGAATCAATTTCTTCCTGCAAATTGCAATAACCTAGCAGTTAGCAAGAGTGGGCCTTGAGAGAGAAGCTCAGTTCTCTTTGCTGCATGAGAACACTGAAACCAACAACAGGTGTCAGCTCCTAACGGTTGCTGGAATTGGGACTCTGTTCTTTCTCACATAAAGGTTGCACCAAATAAAATCAAGAGTATTTTCCCTAGTGATAGAAGACTGACTCTGTAAAATGGGTAGAGCTGTTAGAGATTCCAAATGTAGGAAGAGAGTGGAAAGTGGCCCTAGGAGTTGAAATCCCTCTATTACTGCATTGTTTTTTACAGCAGTAAAATGCAAAGCCAGTGTTGCTCTAAACTTCTGGGTGTTGCAGCCTTCCAGTCTTTCCAGGATTGGCAGAATTGCTTATTAACTTGTTTGGCCCATTCAAAAAGGAAAACTGCTCAATTCCAGACCCACATAGCCTACAGTACCTCTTGCTTCTCCCTTTCCTATTCTTCAGAGAACTGACTTTTTTAACACTTGAATACTTTGAAGCAAGAGCTGTGATGTCTCCTGTGTCCTGTACACTGCCTAGTGCATAGACAGTATGGTGGGAAACAAGCAGAATTAATTACACATCTCAGAGAAGATCAAAGTACAACTTACCTGAGGTCTGCAGGTGCACCCTCCTATCCCCCAGCCTGGGGAAACCGGAAAATCCTGCTGTGTCCCTGTGTTCTGCTGAATGGATGCAGTCCTAATCTGTTGTCCAGGCTGAAGCACAATTTGGAGTACAATAAGCACTCCTTCGAAAGGAAACCTGAGTGCACACGCGGGGGATTACACAGCAAGGTCCTTCCTGATCTGAAGACCAGAAACAAGGAAAGGCTATCCTTCCACCTAAACTCAAACTTTTATTTTAGTGATGGCCTAGTGAAGCTGAAGAGCTGTGGCAGCATTCAAGATGTCCTGTCAGGAGTTTTGGGTAGCTGCAATTTAGAGGACAGGTGTTTTTATTCTTTGGGCTCACACAGAATTAGTAAAACCTGTAACACTGGACAATCACTTATATAATGGGAAGGAAAGAAGAAGAAAAGAAGCCAACAAAAATCTGAAGCAAATTCAAATGGTAGAGCAAGAATATCTAATAATGGTAAGAGATATAGAGACTTAGAAAAGGCAGGTTGAAATGAGGGAATGAGAGCAGTATGAGTGAGAAGACAACAAAGAGGAAAACTGATACACAGAAGAGCATGTGGGAATGAAGGAAGAAGAAAAGGGGAAGGAGTATCCTGCAGAGATAGAGAAAGGAAAGATAGGAAGAAGTAGGAATGTGATTATCCCGGTTTGAGATAATAAGGGATAAAGAGGGATAATAAGGGAGCTGATACATCAGAGGAGAAGAGGGAAATGGAGGAAGAAGGTGACCAAAGGGAAAGAAAGAAAGAAAGAAAGAAAGAAAGAGAAGGAAAGATATGCTGGAGCCAGAACAGAGAAATAAGAGAATCTTGAGTAAGAGGATTTATGGAGAAATAGAAGCAATCACAGAAAAAGAACAGTGTAAAATGAGAAAATGAGCAATGAAAGCATGAAAAAAGGAAGAAGTATAAAGGTATCATGAAGTAGGGCCTCTACATCAAGTGATAGACTTCTAGATGTTAGAATTAAGATAGATTGACCCCATTGTGAGAAGTGAAAAGAACATTTCTCTTTTTTTAAACTTAGATGTTAGAGCTGAAATGCAAGTATTTTGTAGAAAATACAAATTGTGATTTTATAAATATTGGTCTGTGCTACATATCGCTTTGTAGAAAGCGCCAAAATAGAACAAATTACATCAAGATGTTGTGCAGAAATCAGAAAAAGAAAACAGAAACCTGATACTTTATAACACAGGCAGGAAAAAGCTGTCTCATGTATGCTATGACTTACAAATCTGTGGGAGCTATTGTGGCCAGGGTCCAGCCCTCACTTTATACATTAGTGAGTGCAAAGGGTGATGTCACAGAAGGATTAGGTCTAATCCTGGGCAAGAAAGCCTTGTGATGACTCAACAAGGAGCAGAAAAGACGGAGCTAAATCAGCTTAAAGTCAGGCTTTATGGGTTTGGATGGAATCAGCATTTTGCATGTGTGGTCATGCTTTGCACATAACAACACACTCAGTTCACGATGGTACTCTGTCTACAGCTTTCCTATTCCTGCCTCCCATTTTGGCATGCTGCTGACCCTGTGGCTGGCTGCCACTAACACAAAACAGGGGACTCCAGAATTGATACAAGGAAAATTTTAATTACCAGCAGAGCTCTTGGTACCACATAAGTTTCACAGTGCATTGGCCAGTGCAAATAACCAATACATCAGGGCAGACCTTTGGTTGCCATGTAGTAAAATAGGTGGATGCTTGATAAACCAGCTTTAATTCTCCAGTTCAGTTGGTAGTCTTTGAATCTTCTGTCTGGCAAAGCACAGGCATAGTTTGAAGTGACAAAATTTACTCACCTGTTAAATGGTTGTTGTGGATTACCTGGTTCCTCTGATCCCAGAGCTCTGCTGAATGAATGGCAGATGAGAGGACAGGTCTTTTTGGACAGAACTGCAATTTGTGCAGAAGCTATTGATGAGCCCTGGAACATCTTTGCAACAAGCCCTTTAGTCAGACTATCCCATACATGGGAATCAGACAGGCAGTAAGGAGCTCGGGGCACCTCTGCTTCATGATTTCCTGAATCAGAAGCAAAAGGGGAGTGATTCGAGTGTTGTCTGAAGTGCTCACTGCACAGAAGGCCTGTTTTCATGACTGCTGCTATAGATATCTTTCTTATATTGAGATGAAAGCAAACCATTTGCAGGGTTTTATAGAACACTTAATTTAACTTTTACTAGAAAAGCACCAGAATCCTGTCTGGGGAGGCAACAAATGGAAAACTTCTTTGTAGCACATCATGGTTCTGATAGATATTTCCTTATTTATTTATTTTTGAAAGTAGTAGTACAGAAGTGAGTGATAATTGTTGCTGAGATGATTTTGTTTCTGTTTCAGAGAGGTTCAATTTGATAGTTTTCTTTAGGCTTTAAGCAGATTAGAGAAATAGGGACTTCAGTGATACAGCCCAGTGTAATGTTTCTTTACTCATACTTGTTTTTAGTCTCAAAAAACCAATTACCTCATTGAAAATTGCCATTTTAAAAAGACTTGCAGGTTAATTTCAGAAGTTTACTAGACAGTGTAGGGGCTGCTCTAAAAGCTCTGTTTTGCAACTGACAGTTTAAAACCTTAAATGGGAGAGCCAAATATGCCCCAGAGGTAAGTTCCCTAGTGTGGATGTGACAGTTGGAATAAATTTGGTCCATTGTTTTCAGTGCTAGTTATTCAATTATTAAATTACTACAGCAAGGCTTGGAGGTGTAGGAAAAGACTATAGGAAAGACATTCTAGCACATGGAATAAAAATGAGAAAAATAACCATTTTTCCCACTAGGAAGTATGCAATTAGATGATATTTCATAGCCAAAATATTGTGTAAACTGGAAAAACATAACTACAGAAATCAATGACAATGGTTATCTGACAGCTCTTTGTCACCCTTTGCGTGACAACTTTGACATGCTTCATTTGAGTCACTTCCCAAAGGACAGTTGTCAGTCCAGCTGTCAAAACCACATCCCATCTGGAACAGTTCTTCAGAGGGAGGCTCCAGGTCCCAGCCTGAGGACATGAGGGAATCCCAGCACCCTGGGCACATGGAGAGGAAGTCACACTGTCCTCATGTGCTACCCTAACAGAGGACAATAGACAGAGCCAGCCCAGCAACTGGTGATCCTCTCTGCACTCTGGTAAAATGTTCTGGCAGGGGAGTCTCCTTCCTGCCTTCAGCTGGAGAGGCTTTTCTTGTCTCATGAGTTTCTTCCTTTTGTGAGGAGGCAGCACCGATGTTGATCAGGAACTGGTAATTTGCAATGACAACATCTCATAATCCCTCCCATAAAGCTTTCTGAGGTCATTTAACCATTGTCTCGTGTCCAAGTATGGAGGAAAAAAGCAGAAAGCCACTTCAACCTCATGCGTTTCTGAGAATGATCTGGAAGAGATTTTGGGGCATTAAAAGGAAAAAAAATCAAAACAAGGTCATATCTGCAAAAGGACTCAGGGTTGAGGAAGTTCTGGAAAAACTTGGGTGTAGCTGAGCATAATTATGATCCTGAAATCCCCTGCTCAGCTGCAGCTCACCCAATATAGATACCTAAACTCACCAGGGACCCCTCTGTTTGATGTTTAATACTACTATTATGAGAATTCAGTTCTCTGCAGCCCATCTCAAATTGCCCTAGTATGAGAAGTTCAGCAGCTGGTTCAACATTCGATCAGGTTTCAGAAATAGGAATTTTACCCTAAGTCTCTCTTTAAGTTGGAATATATTCTCAGAACATTCATAGCAAACACACAGAACAGTGTGCTGCTTGAAAAATACAGTTATGAATGTTTTTTAAAGGAAACAGAGTTTTTTAATTCCTTCATAATATGATACGATAGCTTTTCTAATACTTGGAAAAATTGTGAATTTTTGTTTCTAGGCCTTCCTTGGCTAGACTGAGAAAGTTAAATGTCAAGTCTTTCATTTCTTAATTGAGCATCAGACCTCTTCAGATGCAGGTTGTTCTGTATATTTTGTTGCATCTTCTTGAATTGAAGTTGGAATAGTCACAGGAAAAAAGAAGACTAACAAGATGTGAAGGAGAGCACAATAGGGGGATCAATCCTGAAAATTTGGGGCTATAATAAACATCACAAGGAGAAGAAAGATTTCTTGATTCTCGTTACTGTTTCCAGGAATGTTTGCTCATTTTATCCAGTGACTACTTAGTATTAAAATAGGAGGAGAAATGAGTCTGAATTCCCACTGGATGAAGAAGAAATGAAACTTGATGCTCATACTTCTTGAATAATTACTTTTGTCTTGGGTTTGCATGGAAAGTTTTTGCTAGCTGGGTGGCTACAGGGCTATGAGAAGCTGCTAGAAGTTTCCATTATGTGTGATGGAATCAATGCCAGCTGGATCCAAGTGTGGCCCAGAATCTCCAAAGAGTTTTTCTGAGGGCAGCATAAGGAAGGGGAGGGCTCTGCTAGAGGCAAGGGTGGAAAAGGAGGTTGTACTGTCCCTCGGCAGTCAACAGAGGGGTAATAAATGCATTATAAATCCACCACTCAGGAGGTGGGAACCAGGCTGGGGATACTAAGGATGTGGAGCATAGGGGCTGCAGGAGAGGAAATGAGACTTGGGAACAGAAGGGGAGCTAAAGGTGTGGGGAAATGCTTGATAAAGGGTTTGGAGAAGAAAGGTGACAGATGGGAAGGGCAGGTTGGGTTTCAAAAAGGATTAGGAAGGCCTTATTTCTCTAGTTTAGAGGTTTGGGAGTTTGCAAGGACTGGCTCTGGAGGAACGGGGTTAGAGAAATTTATGGGAAAATAATTGTCAGAGATGAAGTAAATCTAAGCAAGGAGAGATGGGGAGGAAGATGAGTGGCTTTTGTATAGGAGGAAAGTGATTTGAAACAGCAGAGGCCTTGGAAAGGGACAGTGTGGAAGAGGAGCCTCAATGGAGAAGGCATTTGAATGAGTTTTCAGGCAGGAAGGACTGGGGAATTTGAGGCTTGGGAGAGAAGGGACTGAGGACAGCATGGTGTGAGGGAGAAGTTAGGGTTACCAGTCTGAGGAATATTATTTTCTGGGCTCTGGTGTCAGAGAAGAGGCACACACAGAGAGAACTGCCCCCCTGTCCGAAGAACAGCTCTTCCCTTTTTCTCTGTTTGTAGAAATTAAAATAGCCCTGTTTTGGATAGAATAATCCAGAGATTATCTTTAAAGTCAGAACGACATGAATTCTGAGTGATCTGTGCAATTATTGTGCCATATGAAAATTCTCTACATGACAGCCAATTTGAGAGACTGAAACTTAATGTTTCTGAACTTGTTGCATACAGAAAGTGTGCCCAATAAATCCCAGTTTTAAACCAGACACTCTTCCACACAATGACAGGCATCAATTTAATCTTCACTATTTCCTTAAATATCTCTTCTCTGTAGGAAACCAGTCCCAAATCCTTCTGTCAGATCCCAGATCCTTCAGTAGATGGCCAGATAATCCTACTCTCCTTATGCTATGAGCACTGAATTTACATAAATTCATGTCAACACACTATAGCTTTGTGCTGCATTTCTTTCTGGATAGGGCAATGCTGAGGTCTCTTGAAATCCTGTCCGTAATACACGGTTGTTTACAAATCACTTGATACAGAAGTCACAGCACATATTTGTGTTGGCTGATAATCCTTTGTCAACGATGGATGAAGATCAGGTGGCATTTCTGATTCTTTTGGATGTGTCAGCTGCCTCCAGTACTGTTGACCATGAACTGACCTGCACTCTGGCTTTCTGGAAGCAAGGACAAATGGGATGAGTTGAGGAGCTCAGAGTTATGTGCAGCTTTGAGCCCTGAAGCATGTTGGTGGTGGGTTGAGGCAGAGATCATTATTAACATCTCTTCTGTGCTAAAAGAAACTCAGATGATTCTTCATTTCACAGCATTTTTATTAATATTTTTGCCTATTAACATTTTGATTATGCAGCTTTGGCACTTACGTAAGTTTCTGCTTGCTTGCCATATAAATTAAAAAAAAAAATCCTGTAAGTTTATACAAAATATTTTCTACAAATATTTTCCCCCACAGTCTTTTGCCTTTAGCTCCTACTTCCTTCAACTGCCTCAAAAATAAACGAAAAAAGGCTCCATACAGCAAGCTCTGAAATGCCACCCACCTCCTCCCTCAACAAGCAACCAAACTAGTCTCTCTTGGACCTGGGGGTACGGTATGGGTTTTATAACCAAAGATGGAAGCAATTCTGCTAGATAGTTCCTCTTGTCCTTTTTGGCTCCATTGCCAGTATCTCTCCTGCTCTCAGGGAGATGTTGCAGCATACTAATTTATTCCATTCAGTCAGAATTTGGGTTATACACAGCTCCAGGGGTCTCTTCCATACTATGTATCCAATTTAAATGATGGGGGCAGAGAGAAGGATTGCCTGTGCTTTTCTGCCTCCACTTCTCTATTCTCTGTGCCAAGTTGCCTCTAAATTGCAGACCAAAAATCAACAATCTGAAGTCCACCTGGAAGCAGCTGACAACTACTCAAACATGGGTTCAAGCACTGCCTGTGTGTACAGCTCCTCTTGGGAAGTGTGTGTGGGCCATCAGACAGAGCCACCAGCTGATCAAGGGACACCTGGCGAATTTTGCATCCAAAGGGGGCAAAAGCACCGATGACACTGATAACCCAGTCTGAAGGGAACCAACTTCCTGATGCAATTCCTATGGCAAGGCATATTATGCCATGTTAGGTCAAGCATGGGAGGAGCCCACGTTTAAACTGCTTGTCAGGTGCAAATATGAGATAAATAGACACGAACTTCTCTACCTTGTATTTACTGCCCTTCCAGATGCAATTAGTCAGAGACATAGGTAATTAGGTGGAGAGATAACGATTAATATCAAAATCAGATCAGTGTACCACAGACATTCTGGATAAGCACTATGAGGACAGGAAACTTTGCATTTTACAAAAGGGTGCAGTAGAGGGATTTTCCTTTCCTTTTAAAGATTTAGTTACATGTCAGCATAGTTCTAAGGTTAGACATGGCCTGTGAAATCCTACTATAGTAAGAGACAGTAAATCCATGCCCTCTACCAAGAGAAATAAGACATTATCTCATGGCTTCCATACATTATATTAATTTCTCTAGTTATTTGCTGAAGAGGAAAAAAATAAAGTGGTTGATTGCACAACCCTGAAATTTGTCCACTTGCTTCTGCTTTTTTTGGCCCCTCTTGAGCTAGAAAGACATGAGTGTTGAGAAGCAAAAGGATTTCCCTGAGGACCCTGAACTAGTGCCGTGCCACAGCTAACAGCTTCAGCCACTTGGAAAAAGTGCAATATTGTGTCTTCCAAAAACTGTTCCCAGGGCTTCATAATATTTGATGATTTGACCAGGGTTGTTTACTGTAGGGTGGCAGCTACACTCAGCCCAGACTTGTTGCTTTACTATGCACTGGCTTGATCTGTTTGTGCAATGCTTTGCATGTGGTGATAAAGCCAGTAAAACACTGGCCATGGTGTAGTGCTATTTAGTAAACTATGAAACTCTGTTTTGCTCTTTCCAGAAGACTAAGCGTAGATGGATTTCAACTGCCTTGAAGTTTTATAAGAAATAAAATTACTTTGTGTAATTGATTACTGTTAGATTGGTCCATTATCTGACCTCAAATCTGCCCAATTATTTTGTAATACTCCACCTCAGCCTTTGTTCATCGTCATCCCCAGCCATCTTCTCCATCAGCTGTTAGTCAGCACCTCTATGTTTTTTTCTGTAAGACACCTACCCAAGGTGCCAGCAGCAGGTGCAGGAGACAGACACAGCTGCACAGGATTGTTTTAACATCAATGCTGTGTTTTCCAGTTGTAAAGTGTTTCCAAAGTTTGTTTTCCTTAGTGAAATGAGAACAACAAAAAGAGTAAATCTGTTTGTGTAACTTTTTGTGTAACTTTTACTTACAGTTTTTGTTGTAAGTCTTCAGTTGACTAGGTTGCTTTGGTTTAGTTTTGTTTTTCATTATTCTATAATCCTCTGTGGCTTGAGACAACAGGGATTGAGTTTCGTTTACGTAGACAAGTTATACAAGGAACATTGCCACAGCAACTAAAATCCTGATTTATAAGACAAAACATAGTTCCGTCCTCTATTCAAACAGGATTTACAGGTATTTTGCTAATCATACATCCACAGTTCCTTTGATTTCTAAATGAAGTGCTGCCCCTATCGTTAATAGTGCTGTCACTTTGACTGATACAAATTCAACTGGCTGTTTTATGTCACTTTAAGGGTTGGCTTTTCAATTCCAAATTTTCTGGTTCTCAACTTCCTATGCCCCGAGCCAAAACACTGCCCTAGAAATGATTACATTACATTTAGTATTTCCTGAAAACCATTCAATGTGGCAGGATTAGTATGACTGTCCCTTTGATTTTCTTCTCTGAGTAACAGCCAGGTAGTACTCTTCTCCTGAGAAAGGATTTTGTCAATCACATATAGTGATCTCATTATAGGATGTGTTTTAATTACCTTTTCCTGGTTTTTTTATGTCTGAAGTATGGTATTCCATGTTACTATCCAACCATGCAAGAAAAAAGCCCCCTTCAAAACACAAGAAAAACCTGGGATCAAAGGTTGAATCCCTGCTCAGTTTCAGATTTTCTATCATGCAGGTCAGTCCACGTAGTCTCTATCTTAGCTCCTGAACTGCAAAACAGGGAATAATACCCCCCACCTTTGCATACCTTTGTCAGGCCATGTAATGTTCAAGTACCCTTCCCTAGCGTAATGTGGCAAGGGTAGGAGTGACATCGGTTCCTGTGCTGGGAGCCTGTGTAGATTTCCCTATCATAGCAGAAAAATTAGCCCACACTGTCTTGATTAAGCTACGTGCAAATGCATGAGGTGTTGGATATTTTGGGTGATGTTTCTTGTTTAAGCAGTTGTCACATCCTCCAGAGACTAGCTGGTGAGCAGACTGCTGTAGCAGTAGCATGTAATATGTCCTGAAGCTTGAAACCCCCTAGAGACATTAAAAAATACTCTTGTCTCAGAACTATCAAATATATTTTCAAATAAAGATTGCATTTTGGCCTCATTTATGTGCAATCTACCCTCCTCCCTATTTCTGACCCTGAAAGACAAAGTCATAAAGACCCTGCTATATTCACTGGAATCTGAAATTCTAAGAGCTTACTGGATTGAGCCTTTACAAAACGTCCTTCTGGTTTGAGGCACTTCCCATTAAAAATACAGGAAGAAAGTTTACAAAAGAAAACTACTCTGTAAATTTAGGGAAAAAAAAGTAATACATTAGTTGCAAATATCTGCAGTTGAAATACAAGCAGAACTCAGCTGATAGCAAAGACATTATATAATTGCAGTTAATTTGTGAGACTGCATCAGATGGGAGCCTGCAGGATGTCTAGGAGCAGGTAAAATGGGCTTGTGGGATGGTGGTCCTGTCCTTCAACTCATAGAAAATTGCATTTTCTACGTCTATGGGAAAATGAGAGATTATGCCACACATGACCTCCCTTACCATCATAAGAGAACCTGTTGCAGCTTGACTAATGGTGTAAATGTAGGTGTGAACCTCATCAAGTCCAGACTTATTTCGTGCAGGATGGTGAGCATAAGCTTAGCAAAAGTAAAGGGAGAGCCAGGCATCTACAGACCTGCAGTGTGCACAGGTCAGGGTGCTGTGTCAGCCTGGCCTTGATCGAACTGCCCACCTGCCTTTGGATTGGTGCCATGTAGCAATGGACACATGATTCCTGGAACAAGACTCCTGGGTATTCTGCCACACGCAGAGAGGGCTTTTCTGTTCTTTGTGGGAAAGTGTCTATCTGTAGTCTGTTTGCTGATAGCCAGGGTAGTCAAAGTTTCTTTCTGGTGTCAGAATAGTAACATGGGTTGATGAAACATGGGTGAGTATTTTCCATGGATCAGCTACATTGCCCTTGAAAATAGAGGTTGGGTCTGTCTTCAAAACTCATGAAAATGAAGAACAACTTGTTAAGGGTAAAGCTTATTAAAAGGGACTTAGACTGACTTTTATTTTCACTTTTTTTCTGTTTGAACATTTACAATCCCTTCTTGGTCTTCCTATGCAACAAAAATAACTGAAACAAAATAGAAACAGCAATACAGAACATAATAAATGCAATTGAAGGTATGCTTTGGTTTCATCAGCTACAGAAAATAGCTGTAAAAAAAGACTAAGGTGACTGTCAAGGTTAAGAGCATAATAATATAATGCAAATAGTTTTTGTTTGCTTGTTCATTAGTCGTTAACTAGCACATCTGTAATCCTCTATTTGCTGATAATTTAGACTATGGTCATGTGAATTCACTAAAAACACTGGACTTAGTTAGTGAACCTCCTAATGTCCAACACCGTGATATTTCCAAGAACAGATGAGTGTCTGTGTTAATTTACTATCTGTCTACCTGGAACAGGCCAGTCGCTGATTAAACACACACTGAGGACTAATCGATAAAGAGCCATATCTTTGATCTATTTGGTGCTGTTTCTGACTACATAAAGTAATACTCTTAATGAAACATGGCTCTCTTACTTTTTCAGTGTAAAATCTTGTGTTTCAAATAGTTGCTTATTTAAACCCTTATAAAATAGTAACAAGAAGTTGCTTTTGTTTACTTGTTTCAAACAGTGCAATAGCAGCTTGCTCATGTTGCTCTTAACTGGTTTAAGGTTCTGTTTGGAGGTTTTTACATGTGACCCAGAAGTCATGTTTTGATCTTTGTCAATAGCAAATGGGAGGATTTCCTAAAGATACAATTTACATCTATTTTGTAATGTTAAAAAGGTCAAATCAGTGCCCCAATGTCACAAGATACGATTGCTGAATTCTCTAGGGATGAATCCTGGCTTAGATGATGGAAGAGCTAGGACCAGCACTGGGCATCTGTGTGCTCTCAGTCTGCTTTGACCTTGCCCCACAGATGTGTATTTTATTTTCTTGCAATGCAATCAAACATGTCTGTTCACTAGCACTGAACACCCTCTGCTCTTAGCAGTCTAACTGGTTTTTAAAAATCATAAGGGACTGCCCGCACTGCACCATCACTCCAGGTGCTACCTCCCTGACAGGTATCTCACCGGCCTCTTCATAGTTCTTTTGCAAATATCAGTTGAAACAAACGAATCCTTCACTGGCTTTAAGCTATCTGCTGTAAAAGATGCTAAGGTGTTCTATTGTTTCCCAGACAATATCTGCCACAGCGAGCTGAGATGACCCTGAATTTAAGTATGGAAGTGGAAATTCACTCTTCCCTGCCAGGTATAGTTTTCTTTTGTGTTGGCAGACTTTATAGACTTGCTAATCCCTTCCTTCTGGTGTTCCTACCATTTGGGATGGGCCAAACTGTTCTCCAGTAAAAACAAAAATGATAAGGCTGCTGTCAACGCCTTTCTATACTTTTCTCTGCTCTTCCCTCCTGCCCAACACATGCTGTAGATGTGAAGAGTTTCTACAGAAGGCTTATGTGAGTTATGGATGTAACAACCTCTCTTATACCCTCCAGATCTATTCTTTGGCTCACCTAGATCATAGCCCTGGCTGGAGCACCCCAGAACTCCTTGTTGGCTTGTGTGTCCACCAAAGAAAAATCAACCACATGTAGGGAGAGGAGGGAGAAAGGGAGAGGCAGAAGCAGATTCCTGCTTTAACTCCTGCCAATAGATTTTTCATAGTGAATGTCACCTATAAAATGATGCCGGAGGAGTTCTCAGGAAATGTAGAGAAGGTACTTTCCCCTCTAGTCTCTCTCAGAGGATAAGTAACCATGCTTTAGCCAGAAGGACATGGGGCAGTTTTGGTCTCTCAAGTGGTCTTGCTGGCACTACAAGCCCACGCTGCTCCTGAGAGGTGCCATCCTTAGTGAGTCACGAAAGGTACACGAGCTAAATTGATGGGGCAGGGTGTACTGTGGGGAGGACAGAGAGGCAGAAGCAAGATCCTTGGGTCGATTAATCAGCTGGGAGAGAAGCTGACTTCTCAGCAGCTGAGATACTAATTAAAATGCTCATTTGCATTTTAAAACACAGCTCAGGATATGACCTACATACGGCTATGATGTTTTTGTTAGTACCTCACTTTGCAAGTTGGGACTGAGTCTTGTGGTGCCCAGGTGGTTCTTCCAGTCTTTCTTAGAGTGCACTACCTTTCTGGAATTGCTTCAATTCACAAAATATTGAACACTTGGCACACATCTTTTAGTGCATATGTTCCTTGTGCCTCTTTATGAGTTGATACATTCTCATCCTAGTCATCATCAGTTCTCTTCTTATGAAGGCCAGTTAAATAAATCAAAGATGAAGGACAGAAGAGTGTGATAATGGCAACAGTTAGCAGAGCAGAGGAGTTAATAAACACTAAATTCTTTACGGCAAAGCTACAAAATGGTGAGGGCAGTAGCAACAGATTTTTGGTACACTAAAACACGGTGACTGTGTTTAACAATATAACAAAGCATTACTGTGTTTTTACAAAACTTGAGCAACTCTTTGGTCCCCAGACCAAAACACTCCTGGGCATCCACAGGAGCAGCTTCTGGGCACAGATCCATGGGAACTTTGTGTTCTGGTTTGAATGTCATAATTGATTTTAGGTTTTTCTGGGGTTGTCTGGTACTTGTGAGTAAGCCTTACAAAACTTAGTCACTGGCAATCTGTCAAAACGGAGTTGAGATCTCAGGCCTTCACAACAGGGACAAATCTCATATTGACCCCTTTCTAATTAGCAAATGAAATATCTTCTTTGGTACCCTTTAAATTTTCCTCTTATGTTTCTATTTGACAGAATTTTGTTCATTTCATAATCATCAGTGCTGGCAAATCAGGTCCCCAAAACTACTAGGAACATAGATGCACTTATGTTAAAAAAAAAGGTGGGAAATTCTCTTCTCATAAATTAATCTGAATAATAAGAAACCAAAGGAATATCCTACCCATTTAAAATAATAAAAAAAAGAAAATAGACAATATTCTTATTGGATCTCTGGTCAACAAATAAAGATAAAACTGACATATTTATTTGTACAAAGTTGATCATGCTCTTTCATATGCTTACAAAGTTAGATGTAATAAAAGAGGCCCAGGGTTTTATGTATTTGTACTGAAAAAAGAGTTTTACATTGAAATCAGGAAAAAACCTGAAAAACACAAAGAAGAGTTCAGTAAGGTGACAAGTGTGTCCTTCAGCTGGAGTATTTCTAAGGAATGACAGTCAATATCTTGGGCCCTAGGTATCTACAGTGCTGAAAAGATCAAATGGAGCATCAAATGTACTATAACACAGTCTCTTTTCTGGGAATGTAATCAGTATTTTTGCAATTATGAAAACTCCTGATATCATTCTTATTTTGTGAAGTGTCTTATCAAAATTTATATACTTTTCTTTTTGTTTTGTGTTGGTCAAAACTCTAAGAATTCTATTTATCTCCAAATTGATCCAACAGGTGCCTGGAGATTAGAGACATTTTAATTCTGATTAGTTTAAAGGATGTCTGCCTTTGAATAATTCTCCTAACAAATAGTTGCTGGGAAATGAACCTCCATCAAAAGCAGAACAATAATCTGCTTGCCCTTTGTGATGTGAACCACACATTTAGCTCCTTGTATTTGAAAGTCCTCACAGTAAACAATGATTTACTTGTTTATAAGTCACTGTTTGAAATATATTATTGGATACAGAAGTAAAAATGAAAGAAGAATATGAAAGGAAAGCTGTTAATACCTTAGTGACTGTTTTTCAGTTTCACTATCTTGATGCTATACCTCTTTTCCTTTGGTTGTTGACCTTGTAAATAACTGATGCAAACACTTATTCTTTATGATAGATTTTGTTTATATCTTACAGACTGTCACATGCTTCTATAGACCAACACTTCAGACAAAATAAAAAATCTCTGAGATTTTTAAGGAATTATTTAATAAGACCAGGCAAAACTTTTGTGGCTACTTTGAGATGTTTTCTTCCAGTCAGACAATATTCCTTGTACTTACTATGTTCTACTATTTGCCTATGAACAGTCATACAACCACAGAAGGAAAGAGACCAAAAGGTCATCTCAAATTTACCTTCATTTATCAGTCGAGTACTAAGGGAATCAGAATACAAGCATGTATGAGACCACTCTCCTGCTGAACAAACTGTTGTCCTGGTTACCATTTATTTCTCTTGGGTAGAAAATAAACCCTTGAAAGACTGATATTGAAATCATCTTTTCCTATTAGGATCTGCAGCAAAGTCCATGCATTTTCACTCAAAGATACATCAAAGCTGTCAAGGGGTCTAAGGTATCAATATTGATTCCTGCATGAAGTTCTGGTTCTATTGAGATCAACAGAAAAAAATCCCATTGATCTCAATGAGGCCAAGACTTCATTGCTTATCTTTCCTTATTAATAACAAGAGTAGATTTCAGACAGTCTCTTTAAAATAACCTGATATTATATTACATAGAAGGGTTTTCTTACCACTCATAATAAATAGTGGGAATAGAAGGGCAACAGAAAAGGCAGAAGTAATATGAATGTGAACAGGGATAGGAGCTGAGATTGCAAATATTAAGAGGTTACTAGTCCTTTTCACCCTCAGAGATATTAATGATCCCTGGCTTTAGTTCTCAAAGAACCCATTTTCTGTTCTTGCATTCTTTTCCAGAATTAAGTTCAAATTTCCATGGGAAATATAAAAGGGATCAAGACTTATCTATATAACAATTTATAAGGCCTTTATTCACCAACAGCAGTTTCCTCTTTTTCCCTCAGATATTCACACAACATCTGAATGCCTTGAAAATGTTAATGAATTTATGCTACAGCCTCCTGGAGAATTAGAGGAGAAATATTATCTCTATTTTACAGCTGGAGAATGGGGACAGAGAGACTTTGTGATGTGCCTGAGGTCTTTCACTGGATTTTTCAAACTCTGTATTTAAACCACAACACTTTCTTAGCTTCTGATTATTTTTGCTTTGGGGATTCTAACTTATTTAAATTCTGTTCTCTTGAACACTTTTCTCTAGGCCAAATCCATGCAAAACTGATTCTTAACCTCAACAAACATCTGGAAAACCCCTTGTCCAGAAGAAAGCTAGAGTTTTTACTGGCTGCTGTAACCTGTGAGGCAACAAAAAGAGAGGCCAAAAAACAGACTCCGAAGGATATCAAAAATTCATTGAAAACATAATAAATACATACAGACTCAGACTTAACAGATTTTCTCATCTTAATTTTGCCTGCGATAGAGCTGCTAGTAGCTCTTCAAACTGAACTTAAGTTATATTGTTTGCACTCATAAAGTTATTGGTATTTTGGTACTTTTTTTTTTCTGAAGCTCTGTCCTTCTTAATTAACTGTGAGTGGTTTTTGGGCTGCTTTTACATATAGCTTTCATTTTATGAGGGCTGGGTTGCATTGTCATGATGCCTTTCACTTTGCAGTGAGTCCACACACCTCATAAATATGTCTTGATTTAAAGACTTAAGAATATAAGTGGCTGTTTTGTCTGCATTCTGTTTTGTAAGGAGAGCAGGAACAGCCAGGTTTGCTGCGCTGCTGCAAGGAGTAATCTCCGTTATGGGGTACTCCATGCTGCTGTGGTAAGACTGCTTCCAGTTCCCAGCTGTTTCGCTAAGGGTTATCTAAGTGTGCTATACTTACATATACTTGCACATAGTATCATTTAGTAAGTGTTTTATTTGTTTTGTAATTAACTGTATCAAGCTAAGTTTTTTTAAACTAGAGATTTAATCTTTCCCTAGGATCTACTTTGCACAAACCTAGTAGAATTCAGTTATGCCTTTGTATAGGTGTTTATACAAAGGTAGTTTATTCTATATGACAGAACACATTTATGACTTTTGAAACCTTTATAATACAGAAACCTGCATCCTAATAGAACCAGCAGACCTTCTCCCTGAGTGCACTGAAAGCCAGCATGGTCATAAAGTGTTCTCCAGACCTTACAAAGTGGGACATGGAGTAAAATGAAGCAAGAGGAATGAAGTTACTGGAAAGTTTCTTGATTCAGGAAGGATCAATACACTGCTGTGGACTCTTTTCCACCACTGTTAGCTTGGAGAACTATAGAGTGGAAACTTTGGATTGAGCCTTGGGGAAGAAGACTGAGGTAAAAACCATGGAGCAGAAGTCTTCTTCCCATAAAATTGCTGCCGCAAATAATATCAGGCTTTGATTCTCCTTTTACTTACGCCCATTTCACATTATGGAAGTACTACTGACATAGTGAATCTGTTACTGACTTCCCTAGGAATGACTAAAGTCAAGAGCTGGGTTCATTATATTTTGGTATGAAGCAGTCTGTCAATGATAAGGCTAAAGGACAGAGTGAACTTATTCTGTGGTTTTCCTAGTTTATTCAATATAAAGATTCTTGGACATCTAGAAAGTGGAAAATTCCAGACACCACCAGTGTTAATTGGTGCAATGCAATATCTGCCTTTCAGCAACCTGAACTGTCTTCAAAATAGGCCCTGCTTTGAGAAGGTGTTTGGATCAAATGGTTTCCAGTTGTTCCTTTTGAACTGAGTTGTTCAGTGATTCTATGTTCCTACTCACTGCTGACTGTAAAGCTATAACTATACAGAGCCCTGTCTGTGGCATTCCATATGCCCATGTTTCCCAGTGCTTCCAATTCCAGAACTGATTTCTGGAAGTTTCCAGGCCAGGCTCTGCACTAATCGTGCTCTACACCTGAGTTAAAGCACCCTGAGCAACATGGTACCGACACTGTCACCTTCTTTTGCTTCCATCAGCATCTCTCACTTTACCACCAAATCCTTGAAGTCTGATACAAAGCATAATCATAGAATCATAGAATATCCTGAGTTGGAAGGGACCCACAAGGATCACAAGTCCAACTCCTGTTAATAAATTAATAAACCAAACTACACCTGTAGTTACTAAGTCGGGAGGTCATTAGTTCTCTGCACATTGTTTTCTTATGGACTCTTTGTCCTGGGAAAGAATTTCAAGTCTGCCCATCCTTCATGAAGCCAAGTAAAGTTCTGGACAGATTATTAGTTTGGACAGGTTGTGATATGAAAACCTTAACACAAATACCAGACCCAAGACAGTTGAAGAAGGAGCACAGCTGTGTTGTCATGGTGCTGAGTCAGCCAATGCCCACTGTACAGTTAATCTGCCCAAGGAGGTGACTGTACATTACAAAGAAGTGGAGGTTTCATGCGCATGCTGTTCACTGACATTTGCAAGATTTGCAGCTCCAGTGGCAGTCACTGAATGAAGATGAAGCAATTTGGTTTAATAATGCAGATGTCAAAATATTAAACATTCAGGACAATTATATTGGGAAACTGTCACAATCAATTTTATTTATTTTTCTTATTTTGGAATTTTTTGAACAGTATATTTCCCACTGTGGTGAAAGATGATAAACAGAGGAACTGAGCTGAAGGTAAATCACTCATAAATCCATCTTTCAGCAAGGTGAGATGTCATTAATTCAGGCACTGGAACAAGTAAGATCATTCAATATTATGACAGACTTCATCCAATTCCTCCACAAAATAATTTTCTTAATGTTGTTTTTGTAAAGGAAATTAGTGTCAGTCAATCAAACATGGACATGCACAATTCTAATTATGTATTTTGCAAATATCATAAAAACAATATGTTTGGTGCCTTAGCTAGTATGTATCCAAAGTGTGTCAGAAATATTTGGACTCACTTTTATAAGAATAACCCATTTTCCAACATAAGAATAACCCATGGCCTATTTCCGTCGTATATGACTCAGGGGGCTTATTGTCCTAAAAGAGATGAAGAAGCCTGAGTAATATAGGCTGAAAGGTGGACAGATAAGCTGGAGGAAACAAATGACACCTCTCCACTGAGGACTGGACCTGGCTGCAACCACTTTTGAGTCTCCTACAAGGCAGTGAGAGTCTTCATCATGATGATATTGCTTGGGAATTGACACTGATCTGAGATCATTTAGATCTGATGCTGATGAAGATATGCAGAGCAATTCAAGCTATCATTGCTTTAAGCACATATAGAATCCTGTCAGGTTTTTGAACTTGGTGGAGGGTAGAATTAGGCAGCAAATAATTGAAAATGTAAGAGGAAAGAGAAAATGCTACAGAATTCTTTACATAAAATGTAGTGTCCCTTTCCAGGAATAATGTTAGTGTCATATTTCTATGATCAATATTTTAGAGGTTGATAAGCACTAATAATGTTATTACTAAATCTGAAGAGAAGACCTGTTTTTCTTTGACCTGTAGACAGCCCAGATGTTTCTAGTGAGTATTGTGCTTTGTTACATTATTATTATTTAAGAAGTGTGTGAACATATCTATTTATTCATTTATCTACTCGGGCAGCTTATTAACTGTTCTACATAATTTCCCTCTTCCTGTTTGAGAAATCTTGGGAACTGTCCTAAATCAAATAAATTCTTTAACTGAGTATTCTTTCACATACTTTTGTGAGGATTTATGGGATCCATCTAGGCAAAAATGAATTTTTTCTGTAACCACTGGGAGAATTGGACTATGAATTACCAGTAAACCAGTGTGCCAGTAGAAGCACAAATTTATCTAGCCTACAATTATCCATACAATTTAACTGTTAATACTAGAAGAAAATAAGCCCCATGTTAGAGTTTTGGCATACTTACACTACCTAGGATAATACCCAGAAGCCATTCATAGGATAGCACGGGCCAAAGACCATTCCCTTCATGGGTGAGGCCACACAGTTTAGTGTGGTAAGGGCTCCTGGCTGTACACCATGGCCTTGACTGCCTTATTTTCTCTCAGCCTGGCAACAAAAAGCTCCCAGTGCATGTCTGGGCAGTGCACTGACTCACAGCCATGCTGCTGAGGCAGAAGGTCAGATTGGAAGCTGCAAGGGTTAAACAGTATGGTTCAGCCACACCTGAGGGTGAGTCAGGCAGAAGATGTTTGCAATAAAAAAGAGCAAATGGTCTTGATTACAATCAATTTTAGATGTTTCTGAATCATTTGGCTACTCTCCTGTGCCAGCTCAATACTGGATTGTAATACTTATAATGGCCATGGGATGGGATTACATGAGCAAACAATCCTTGTTCCAGGCATGATGGTACAACCTCTTTCTATGGACAACTCCCAGAAACTAGAAAGACAGCTAGGAAAAGTCCTTACCTCCTGAAAATCTTGGTAGCTCTTGATCTGATCTTCTGATCTTGATCTCTGATATTATAAAATTGCAGACTGGTTTGGGTTGGAAGGGACCTTAAAAATCATCTAGTTCCAACTCTCCTTCCATGAGCAAGAGCACTTTCCACTAGATCAGGTACTCAGAGCCCTATCCAGCCTGGCCCTGAACACCTCCAGGGATGGGGAGTCCACAACATCTCAGGGCAACCTGGTCCAGTGACTCACCACTCTTATAGTAAAGAATTTCTTCCTAATAGCAAATTTAAACCTACCCTCCTTCATTTTAAGGCCGTTTGCTCTTGTCCTGTCACTACATGGCCTTGTGAAAAGCCCCTCCCCAATCTTCTTGTAAACTCCCTTTAGGTATGGAAGGAGGTACTTCTATGACAAACTGACCCACTTAAGGATGAGGGTCTACCTTCACTTTATTAAAGCCTTTGAAGCTGTCTCTCCAAGTATTCTCCTGGAGAAACTAATTGCTCATGACTTGGAGAAGTGCACTGTTCCCTTGGCAAAAAATAGTGTGGCCAGCAGGACCAGGGCAGTGATTGTCCCCCTGCACTTGGCACTGGTGAGGCCACACCTGAAATCCTGTGCTCATTTCTGGGCCCCTTTCTACAAGAATCACATTGAGGTGCTGGAGTGTGTCCAGAGAAGGGCAATGGAGCTGGTGAAGAGTCTGGAGCATAAATCTTATGAGGAGCAGCTGAGGGAGCTGGGGGCATTCAGCCTGGAGAAAAGGAGGCTCAGGGGTGACTGTATTACAACAGCTACTCTTATCTCGACAATTTCCTGAAAGGAGGCTGTAGCCAGGTGGAGGTTGAATCTTTCTCGCACATGAGAGGAAATGGCCTCAAGTTGCACCAGTGGAGGTTTAGATTGGATATTAGGAAGAATTTCTTCACTGAAATGGTGCTCAGCCATTGGAACAGGGAAGTGTTGGAACCACATCCCTGGGGGGGGGTATTTAAAAGACATGTAGATGTGGCATTTAGGGACAGGGTTTAGTGGTGGACTTGACAGTGCAGGGTTAATGGCTGGGACTCAGTGTTATTAGAGGTCCTTTCCGACTTAAACAATTCTATGATAATTCTGCTCTGGGTGGAATTTCCAATGCAACAGCTCTCTGGCAGCTCCTTTTAGTTCCCAGGGGAAGAAGACATCTACCACTTCCCTGCCTAAGCCCAGGGCTAACAGCAATGTTGTATTTTCTCTCCATTCTGCTCAAAACAGAATTTTAAGTTAACGGTCCCTTTTTGTTACCACATGTAAGTCTAAAAGGAGTCCATAACAATCAATGTAAGTTTTTCATGTTAATAGAGAGTCTGCACACAGTAAAAGAGAGACAGAAAAGAAGAAAGGAAAGCAAACAGGACCTCAGTTCCACTCACTGCAAAACTTAACAAGAAAAATTGTCCTCACTTCACTCATATGAGAAAACAAAGTGCTCTCACACACACAATCACCCTCTTACAGTCTTTCTTTCTCTTTTCCTGATGCTGTTAGAGACTTCTGTCTGTAGTCAGTCATCCTTGCTGTAAGTTTCTTTAAATTGTAATTGGGCAGTCTTCCAGATTCTGAGGAACCCTTTTGCCAGAGGAACTCCTGGGGACATAGCCCCTATTTTTTGAAATTGGGGACTGATAAATGAATAGAGGACTGACTACCAATATGATTCTTTGTTCATAGCAGAAATCTCATTTTACCAGCAACATTTTTAAGGAACTCCATTATGAAATATGTATAGTTGTACCTTCATGTTCCTGTATTTAACTTTCTGTCAAAAAAGACTCCAGATTTAAAAATGTCATGGTCTGTGTTTGTGTGTGTGATGTTGGGAATTTGAACCTTAGCCTCTTGACCTGCTACTCACCTTCCTAAGGATCACAAACATAAGCACCATTTGAACCAATTTCCCCAAATCAGCTTAATTTTTCACTCTCTCTGTGTATGTGTCTCTTAGTCACATGCAAAAGCCCCACACATACCAGCCTGAAAGGACAGGTCAAGGCCTGTTTCATTGACAAGCAGAGCTGGCCTCGATCACTCTGCTTCTGCTGGCAGCCGGTGCTGCCTGCAGCATATCAGCCAGCTGGGTAGCCTTCAGAAGTCCTTTGGCTTATGAGCAGAGAGGAGAAGAGGCAGGATTAAGAAGTTCAAGAGATGGGACCTACCTGTTTTGGAGAGCAGTGGAGTTGCCTAGCAGTACTTCCAGCAGTCCTTTGGATAGCAGAAGTGTTTGTATCTAAAGTGTGTATTGTTTTGTAGCCCACCCGCTAAGCTCAGTCCCCCTCCCCACCACATCAGGGACTTGCTGTGAGTGTCAGGAGAAGCAGTGTTAGCCCAAAGTGGTCATAGCCAAATTCAACCATCTGCTTCAGTGGGCTGACCAGGGCAGGACAGTGAGGTTTGCACCTGTGGACAGGGCTAACCTTCACCCACTGTGCCACATGTCCTTGAATGGTTGGAAAACTGCTGGCTTTGAGTTTTCCTCTCCTCTAGTGGGGTATCACAGTCACTGGATAATGTCTGATCTCTGTGGTATCATAACCTTCTTTCTTTGGCTAAGTTTTGGCCTCTGGGTTGACAAATCATGACTGTTTTTGAACTCTTATTACAACCAAGTTGAATCAGCTCACCTCTGCTGGCTTCTTACACTATGCTAGGGAAAAGTTCGGCAAGAGCTGGCACTATCTTTCCGGCTTAGGTTTGAACCTTATTTTAAATACAAACATCTCTCCTTTTCACCATAGTCAGGAAAGATAGGGTCATCTTTATACCTGATATCTCAAGCAAAGCAGTGGGTAAAAATCAGAGATGTTAAGGCAAGGCAAACATACCCCTTTTATGTTTGTGGGCAGCACTAATGACACAGGGTGAAATTTATCCTCTTATCAAAGGTCAACACAAACCTAGGCACTACTTCAAAGGTGCATTGATCCTATAACTGGCTCCTGGCACTGAGCTGGATTTCACCAAACTCTAAAACTTATGAGAACTGATAGATTTTATATATCTATGTAAAAAATAATAGTGTGTGTTCAGATACAGACATACTTAGCAATCCATAGGAGCTATCTTGATTTTGCTGGGACAATGTATGTTTCTTTTATCTTGTGCTCACATATTTTGGACAATATTTGCTACCCAGCTGTCCTGTCCTCCCACTTAATCCGTTAAAACATCCATATTCTTTGCAAATACACAGTATTTACTCCGGCTTTTTGTTTACCAATAAGAAGCTGACAGTCCAGTGACTGAGTGTTTAGTACTGCAGGTACTGTTTGGTTTGAAGAAGAAAGCAAGAGTGAAGGCACTGTTAAAGCCATTCTTTCAGGTCTTAGTGAATAATAATAACTATCCAATGTTTCCTACCATGTTCAGCCACTGCTCCAGATACCAAAAAGATCTTGTAGACAGGGAAAATATGAAAGTCAAGGGAGAGGGCAGTAAAGTCAATGTAAGAGCAGGTAAAAAACTGGTGTCTTTTTGTTAGTGGTCACATGCATAAATGCATTGCTGCAGAGGAGGCATGGGATTTTTGTGTGTTTCAATTGTGGTCATGCTGGGTGTGAACATATTAGTTGTAAATACTTTAGGAGAAGATACGGCATCTGTACTTGGGGTTTTTTTCTTTCTTTTGTATTTTCTTTCTGTGGTTGTATTTGAACAGGCTGTGCCAATATTTGCACTCTGAGGAACAGCATCAGAATGCTTGGTATTCACATCTACGAGCAAAAATAATGACAACACTTAAACTAATTCACAGTAGCTTCATGTGCATTAGTCACTGGTCCCTGTGTGCTCTAATTATAGACTGCCTTAACATTGCAAATACAGGACGTAAAACAAAGACTTTAGAAAAGTTATTTTGATATCTCGTTTTTACTTGCTAGGCTAATGGACAAGATGTTTTAAATACAAATCCGTGCTTGAAGTTGTCCTTTTCTTGGAATGTGACTGTGGCAGTTAATATGATTACAGTAGCATCAAATGAGATGGATTAGGAGGTACTTCGGATAGGTAAACCTACCTGGCAGTGTGCTCTTCCTTTAGTTTTGAGAAAATCAGACTTTTTTTTTATTCACACGAGTAAGACATAAAGAACCTTTTCATAACTGAGCTGTATGTTTTAACCTGAATTGCTCTAAATACATAACCAAGGGCAGCTAAATCCCGTGTGCTGTGGCTCACTGTACAAGTTATAATTTGTTAAACTCTTATATTCATGAGATTATGTCAGAATTCCCTTGTTCTGTCATGTACATGATTGCTTTGGGGGCTCCAGGAGGTCAAACTCTGACAGTGTCAAGCATAATTAACTTCTGAATATATTCACACCCCCTGCAAAAGCCAATGTTTGTTAGGTTTTGCCTTATTTAAGAGTGTACTCATTAGTTTACAACCTTTAATGAGACTTTCTAAGCTTCAACTGAATGACTAAAATCTGTAAGAAACACAGATTCTCTGAAGATGGTATTATGACATAAAACACATTGAATACAAATTTTGTATTTCCATAAAAAATTAAAGACATAATGTTTATTTTTGCACATTGATGCAGCTATCTCTATGTGTTGGGGCCCATGGTGGTAAACAGTTATGTACATTGACTTGTTTTTCTGGATTAGTGATTTTATACATATAGAATAAATTAATAATCCCCCACTTTATACTGAATTTGAAGCTTATAAAATGTGACAGCTACTGTTGTTCTCCACCAGTAGACTGGAATGGTTGGTCTCAGTATAGAGAGAACTAGTTGGGTGGCAGGTTTGCATAGTGAAAATATGAAATATTAATAGCATCACAGTGGGACAGGTGGAAACAGTGTCTATAAGCAGAAGACCAGGGCACACAGCCAAACAGAGTTGAGTTTGGTACACTAATATGTTGTCACCCGTCCATTGAATCAACATACCTGACCTTGTGTTTGCTTCAGCTTTGGGGAAAATCATATTAGTGTCAAGCTTTTTGACTGATATCTTGTCCACCAATTGTAGAAATACTGTTTCACTCTGAAATTCTAATTGTTCTTTCGCTGTTATTGCAGTAAGCTTATGTTAATAACTATCCAGAATCACAGAATTGTTAGCATTGGAAAGGACCTCTGGAGATCATCCAGTCTGATCCCCCTGCCAAGGCAGGGTCACCTGGAGCAGGTTAGACAGGAACACGTCCAGGTGGGTTTGGAATTTCTACAGTGAAGGAGACTTCACGACATCCCTGGTCAGCCTTTTCCACTGCTCTGCCACCCTCAATGCAAAGAAGTTCTTCTTTGTGTTGAAGAAAAGCTTCTCGTTTTAGTTTATGACCATTGCTCCTAGTCCTGTGACTGGCCAGCACCGAAAAAGTCTGGCACCATTGTCTTGGCACCTGCCTTTGAGACATTTATATGTGTTAAGGAGATTCCCTCTCAGTTTTCTACAGACTAAGCAAGCCCAGCTGCTGCAGTGTCTCCTCATAAGAGACATGCTCCAGACTCCTCATCATCTCTGTGGCCTCCACAGGACCTTCTCCAGCTCCTCGTCTTTCTTGCACTCTGGAGCCCAGAACTGGACACAGCACTTCAGATGTGGCCTCACAAGGCCTAAGTAGAGGGGCAGGATCACCTTCCTTGACCTGCTGGCCACATACTTCCAGATGAATGCCAGGATATCATTGGCCCTCCTGCTGCAAGGGCACACTGCTGGCTCATGAACAGCTCGTCATCCAGCGAAACTCTCAGGTCCTTCTCAGCAGAGCTCTCTCTAGCAGGTCAGCCCCCAGCTGGTACTTGGGGTTATTCCTCCCCAGGTGCAGGACCCTACACTTGCCCTTGCTGAACCTCATTTTCTCTCTGCCCAACTCTCCAGCCTATCAAGGTCCCACTAAATGGCAGCACAGCATTCAGGTGTATCAGCCACTCTCCCCAGTCTCATATCATCATCAAGCCTGATGAAGGTACATTCTATCCCTTCATCCAGTTCATTGCTAAACAAGTTGAACAAGACTGGACCCAGTATTGATCTCTGGGGAATGCCACGGACTGCAGGCCTCCAGCTGGATTCTATTCCATTGGTCACAATCCTCTGAGCTCTTTCACTCAGGCAATTCTCGGTCTACGTCACTGTCCATTCATCTAACCCACATTTCCTAAGCCTGCCTGCAAGGATGTTGTGTGAGACAGTGTCAAAAGCCTTGCTGAAGTCAAGGTAGGCAACATCCACTGCTCTCCCCTCACTGACCCATCCTGCTACGTCATCATGGAATGCTCTCAGATTGGTCAACCATGTTTCCTCCTTGGTGAATCCATGCTAACTGCTCCTGAAGATCTTCTTTTCGTCTACATGCCTGGTGATAAACTAAATAAATAATGTCTTTGTGCTGAAACATTTACTTGCTACTGTGTAATAGCTTGATTCTGGCAGCTGGTGATCCTTGTTCCTTTCACTGAGAGGAAAGCACAGCTACTTTGAGAGAAGCCATCTTTTCAGCTCGTGCTTCAGTGGATACTACACAAAATGTTATTTGTGGAAAACCATAGCAATACCCTTTATTTATTTTGAACCCATCCAGTTCTATAAGTTCTGCTCAGTGTCCCCCTCATTGTTAATTATTTTACAAAAATAGGATTTTAAAAATAAAATATATTTCTCAAAAGAAAAATTCTGGCAGCTAATGATCAGACAAATTAAGTTCACATATATATTGATAAAATGAAAGAAATAAAAGAAAATAAAACAAAACAAATATAAAAAATGGCATTGCAATTTTCAGTAGAATAAAAATTTAGCACTATATAAAATGTTGAAATGGTACCCATATATGAAGAAAAGTCAGTTACAAAAGTCATATAAACCACATACTCATTTCTGACTTCCATCTAACCATTGACATTCCCTTAGAAATCAAAAGGGAAAAAGTCAATAAGAGCCCTTTCCCTATCAGTAAAGAATAGTGATATCTGGGAAACACAAGTAAATGCCTATGAAAGATCAGAGGAATTAAGGAATATGGGGACTGGGCCACATGAGAATGGGGAAAGTGAATAGGGAAGGATCAGGTCCCTCGGGGTAGGAATGAGCAGAGTGGGCTGATGGATAGACAGCAGGGAGGATGGAGAGCAGCACCCTGACTTGGTGGGACACAGTTTGGCACATGGTCAGAAATCTGACTGATCATAGCTGTATATTTGGAAAATAGAAATCCATTTGGCTTAATAAAAAAGTTTGGAAAATATTTGCCTTCAGAATTGGGGTAAAATGTATGATGAACAGACCTCCCTCCCTCTTCCAGTTTCCAACATCACATACAATTTTTTGTATTTACTTAAACAGAAGGAGATTTCTTTAAAAATTTAAAAAAAAAAAAAAAAAAGGTGTTTGCAGAGAGTTTTGGCTTGTTAGTTGTCTGCCTGCCCAGAAAGTACTGCTCACTTTCCTCTTCCTTTCCATAAGTGAAAATATTAGTCTTCAGATGGGGTTACCAGCAGCTGAATGTGAAGTGTTTTGTCCTTCTGCTCCTCTCTTCCTATGCCCATTCAGGGAGTTCTGTTAGCTTTGCAGCTTTCCCCAAAGGACAAAATGCAGGGGGCTGTGGCATGGGGAGCTGTAGCTCTCATCAGCAACAGAAGAGAAAAATGAAGATAGCCACTAGAAAAACTCAATTTCATGGAACAGATATTTTCTGTTTTCATAAAAATAACCTTAATGAAAAATTGCTGAGCTCACACTCAAGTCTTCTCTAAACATGTCCATTTTAGTTATTTACCTCTGGTAGAATCACTGAATCATTTAGACTGAAAGAGACCTTTAAGACTATTGAGTCCAACCATAAAGCTAACACTGCTGCAATAGGTTGGAAGCTAAGTCTCTACAAAGTTTAGCTTTTATATTAAATTATGTATTTTAATGTTAGAATGCCCCTTGACTCGCTAGTATAGTGATGCTTCAAGAGCAGCAAATTATCATAATGCAGTAGTAAGGTTTTGTGACATTTGCCAGTTTATCTGTGTTTACATCAGGAAGAGACACAATACCTGTTTTCCTCTTCTGAGTAATTACTTTTTACATTGCATCTCATGCTTCACTCATTAAGCTCTGAGCCTCCTGAGATGGCAGATCAAGAGGCTTCTATGTTTTGTTTGGAATTTAAATATTCTAGATATTCAGATAGTATATAGACACCTACTCACACATGTATGTATGGGTGCTTGTGTGGCTGTAATTCTGTATAATAGAACAGCAAATCTTTCCACAGAGATTCCAGTTGATTAACTTCTTGTCAAATATTTGACCTTCTTCCATTTTTCAAAACATTATACCTACCATTGCTGCAGTTAGGGCTTTAGAATAATTTATTTTTTAAACCTTGCTTTCATATATACATACAATTTCAATCACAATGATAGGTATTATTATGGCACTACTCAGAGATGCATCAGACATTTTCATGAAAAAAAAATAGCAAAAGAAAATAGAAGCTCATCTAAAAAAGAGTTTATGGGTTAGGCTTCAGTATGAGATGACCAGTTGATCATCAGTGTTGTCCATTTAATTTCAATATTGGAGATGACCATTACAGTATGTGAAATAACTCTTCTCTCTTCTCTGACTTCATATCACACATAAATTTTCTCCAAAAGATGTTTCTAAGGTTAGCATAAGAAATTTTCCCCTAAAAATGTTATATAACATGTCTCATATTTTCCTTTCCGTATCCTCTCTCTTTTCTCTTTCTCTCTCTAATTTTTTACTGAGTTTACCAATTCAATTTTAATAGGGAAAATTTTCAGTCAAAACTCTAGTCAATTCTATCCTCTGGGGGGTATTTTTAGAGAAAATGTTGTTAAGGACAAAAGTCAGTACTTACATTGCTGAGGAGAGAAAATAGGCTGAAATGGAGGTGGGAAAATAAGAAAATTATTGACTAAGAAAGGGTGTTGCATGAAAGGATAGTAGAGGTTCACTCCCCTTTGGGAGAAAGGAGAGTCAGAAGAGAAAAACATGAACACGAACAGGCCCGTAGGAACCCATAAAGTAATTTGTGGTTGAAAAGAGGCTATGGCTCACAGCTGAAGCATCCAAAGGCTAAAATTAGTAATAGAGCAGAGGCATGACTGCGAGCATAGTGCCAGAGATGTACTGCAGCGAGAAGAGCAACTGAGACTCAGAAGTACTGGGGAAGTGTTTTGCTTGAATTCTGTTTTCTCCTGGAGTGAGGGAGCTTTCCCTGCTTTGAGCAAAAGAAAAATCAGAATGAATCATCAGCAAGTACCAACCAAATCAACCTCATGAGAGAAATGGGAAATCAAGAGACAGACAACTTGATGCTAAAGTAATAGTCTTATTCCTGCATGACTTTCCTTGTAGAATCCTCTTTATCCTCATAGCAGACTAACTTCCTTAGTTCTATACTTCTAAGGAAGCAGCAGTGCTGTTTTAGACTTTAATTCAAGGTCACTTCGTGTATGCAGTACAAATTTGGGGAGCAACAGATCAATATTGTCAGTGCCTTGTCTTCCCTGTCAGAAAATAGTTTTGTTAGAAAGGTGATGAAGCAATCGAAGGAACATATTCATCAAATCACGGACACATATGATTTAGACAAAGAAAGAATATTTTTTTTTCTTAAAGAAACAAGCACATCTGGTTACATACTGTGACTGGGCAAAGGCACGTATCATCCTGTGTTTTTGAAGATAGCAAGAAAGATTTATGCTCTAATTCTGTAAATCTATGTCAGACTGCTATAAATTTAGAAGTAATTTGCTTTGATAACTAACTGGAAAATTAATGTCATTCCTAACAAGAGGGAGCATGTTTATAACATAAACGTGCTGTGATAAAATGCCCTAAGAACTAAATATCCTGGAAAGAATTTTAATTCTTATAAAGATAAGTGATTGAAGGAATGCTAATTCTCTCTTTACTAGGAATGATGAGGAATGACTATGCACTACAGCTACATACCAAATGTCTTGAAGAGACTTATTTTTACAGGAAAGTTTATGAACCTTTTCTTTTTTTTCAAATGTGTTAATGCACTTTACTAAGTAAAGACACATAAGGAAAATGAATATTACATTGTGAAACATGGCCCCACAATTTTATAAAGAACTGTTATGAATAAAACACTGAAACATGCCTAGCAGTGCTGGAACCATTGCAATCAGATGTTAGGCAGGCAAAAGAGGAGAAAGAAGAAGAAAGGGATGTCAGTAATTTGGTGATCAGTAAGTATTTCCAGAATTACAAATGGAAATAATTCAGTCTACAACAATGATTTTTAAAAAGAAATAAAAATGAAGCATTTCTGAGGGATATAAACCAGTTTCACACTAATGATGTTGGAAAAAACATTCTCTGCATTTCAGATAAGTCCACAAGTTTGTAACAAGTAATTGGGCACAAAAGGGTAGCACAAAAGAGCTGTTGAGGAGCTTTATCTGCTTTTTTGGTCTTGCATTAAAGATGAGGGCAAAACACAAGGACAATTAGGCTGATAATTGCAAAAAAAATTTAAAATTGTCACATTTGGAAAACAGGAAAAACAGTGGGTTAGATGACATTGCCAGATATACAACCTCTAGGTGGTAATTTTATTAATTGTGATAAGATGGTTATTTTCAGAGATGGTAATTTTCATGGCATTAGACATAATATTTCTTAGTTTTTGAATAGTATCACTGCATGATTGTGAAAATATGGAAAAATTATTTTAGTAAATTTAGAATTTTTTTCCAGGGACTATCTTGTTTTGTTTAAATAAAAGATTTACCAGTTTCAAATACTGATTTTATTTTTAAAATCAATATTAATCCAGTAATGTACACCATTAAACAAAATGGTGTGTACTTTATCAGGAGTTTTCTTTCTGGGGGGGAATTTCCTGAAAATATGACACTCATTTTTACAGAAATACAGGGGAAAACCTCAGAATTCTGTAGTGTGCGCTACCGGTACTTGCTATGGATCTGATATAAACTTATGGATATTTAAATATGATACAAGTATTCCAAATAAATCCATTGACATCTTTATAAACTGTGGTTTATCCCTGATTATGATTGGTTTCTTGGCCATTAAGGAAATAGAAAGTCTTCATGAATGTTTTGTCCTCTGTGTAATGAAATTTGGCTTGTGTGATCAGTTTCCTGAAAAACCAGAACAGGGACATTCACTCATTCAGCACAAAATCATGGCAGTAGCCACCTCCCTCAGCTGGGAGCTCTTTGGTCTGACAGTCTGTTCTGAGCAACTTTCAGGGTGTTCTGAGCTCACAGTTTATGAGCTGTGGCATCCTGAAGGTTGCAGCATTCACCTGCTGCAACCTGCTAACCTGGCCACAGTGACACAGGACAGAGGTGGGGTGCTGCAGACCCCATTCGTGACATCAGCCCTGCCCTCACTCTTGGGGTAGGAACTGTGAATGGGAAACCTGTGCCAAAATTAAGCCCAGTGTTTGCTTTGGTGTGAGCCTCTGTGTGGTGGGTGTAAGGGTGGAGCTGCCTGATGCTGTGAGATTACAGGAGGGAAAATGGATATGTAATTGATAAATTTTGAATACTACTGTCCAACCAGTCCAGCAATTCCCATCCTCAGAAACCCAGCAACAAGTGGGGGGAACTGCTCTTGATATCCAGCAAGATCAGGGGAGAAGTGGTTAGTACAACAAAGAAAAACCCTAATTTTGGCAAAATAACCCCAGCTCCAAGTCCAGCAAGTTAAGTCAAAAGGCTCTCCCTCTTTGCTGAGGGCAATCAAATACATTCTGTGCAGAGGTCCCAGAATTTTCAAGAGCAGATGGCGCCTTTCTGTATTAAATGTTTAATGATGTGTGCTAATGAAGCTGGCTTTTACACTGTTTTGGGACATAGGGGCCCTTTTCAGGCTCCAGGTACACTTTGTTCTCTTTTATCTGGTGGAATTCAGTGAATGAAAAGAAGTAAAAGAACTGTTACTTTGCTTGAAGGGAAATTCACTGCAGCCAGGGTGCCAAATATCTACGTATATATTAATCAACTCCAAATGTATCTGCAGGAAGAAAATTGTTTAAATGAACTGCATAATTCAACATACCCCCCCAACCCTCTAAGATTTTCTTCCTTCTGCAGCCATTTGCTATAGGAATGTGTTATTTTATCCCGAAGTGCTCATTAATAACAACTGAGCTCTTTTAAGCAAGAGGTCCCTGTGAAGCCCTTGCCAGACCAGCTTCCCACATGCCTGCTTGTAGATCTCTAGACACTGAGTGGGACATGGGTGACAGTCTTTTCCCATGCTTTATATTAAAACAATTTGTACAAAATCTTGTGAAAAAGCTGTAACCTGGCCAAGAACAGACCAGAGCTCTTCTGTATGGCAGTATCTACTGGAGCCACAAAAGTGACCATTTCCTCCTGGAGAATTCTTCCAGGTTTCCAGAAGAAATGTGCCAAGGAAACCTTTGGTAACCAGCTATGGTCATCATAATCTCAGATGTCGTCCTTTGCACTGTCTCACCTGTGCAGCGAAAGGACAGGGATTCTTGAAGACTCCTGAATTCACCATGCCATGTCATGAAGAATTATCTCAACTATAGGTACAAGAGGACTGAAGTAAAATGAGTCAGATAATCTTAATTTTGTCCTTTTTTAGCTGACAGATTTTTGACTTTTCAACAACTGTCATAGTTCTATTTTAATGTTGTTAGATACATCTCCTAGGTCTCTCACACAGGTTGACAATAATTTTGTTGTTAGTATATGTGGCAATGTTATTATCAAATGTTATCAGTGTTATCAAGATCTGAGCATCCACAGTTAGCCTGAACTCTAAGTAACTACTGCAGCTGTCAGGAGGAAGAACTTAGCAAGGGAAGATATATTTGGGCCTTGTACCGGCTTTGTGAAATATTTGAAAAATCCTGCTCTGGATCTCTGCTTATATGGAGACAGTGGGAAAACTCTTGGTTCACATGATTACTTCAGAGCTGAGAATGAGACCCTGAGGCCATGCAATACATCTGAGGAAGAGTCTGCAAGGAAGGAAGGTGACTTAGATTTCCCTCCCTGTTCTTTGCTAAGGGAGGTTTCCTGCACAGAGCTCCTAATGTAGCAGGTGTTCCTGGTTATTTTGTTGTGTGTCCGAGCGTCCCTGTTCAGTTGTTATTTTGGCATGCTGCCGTTGCTTTGCTGACAGATGGGAATGACACCACACGCACCTGGGACATAGACAAATGGAATTTCATGAGAGACACTAGAGGTATTCATCTTCAGAGCTTTCTTCTTGCTGAATTTCAAAGGCCTGCTGTAAGCAACGAAAGCATGGGAACATTGAACTGAAGGTCAAAACAGGATTCTTTTTGTCTGATAAGAAATACTTGGCAAAGCAGAGTTCTCTCACTAAAAATAGATAGATATGAATACATCTAGTTTTAATTACAGAAATATTTTTTATCTGTTCAATAAATTAAGGATTTTATAATAATACATTTATCATTTTTTCCCAGCATCTTTGTTACAGTTTTCAGTGAAAACCACAGTAGAGAACAAGATCTTGTCCATGGCACAGAGTATGATGGCACTGGAATGCTCTTCTCCTCGTGAATAAGGACAGTTTCCACTTGGTAGATTGGAAATATGAAACAGATGGGTTAATTTCTAGTTTAGATTTAAAATTACCACCTCTTTCTCAAATTTTTTTGGCTGCACATGGATCTGAGCAGGGTTTCATATTCTGGAAAACACATGGGAAGATTTATGTTTGCATCGACTCCCACTGGGATTTTGCATATGCACAGAATAATAAAATTTTTCATATTTCTTGAACTGGGAGTAGAAATGTAGCCTTCCATGGAGTGAAGGAAGGGAGTTTAGAATATATCTCAAGCTTTACTGTATGTTTTCATTCATCATTGCAGTGCTCTGGGGAAGCCATGGATTCACCTCAGCACATTTCCTTGGAATCATGAAGATAGAGAATTTAATTTAAACCAGAAAATTCCTATGATTTGTTGGTTTTGTGAGCATTTCCTTTTAAAGCAAGAAGTGTACAGATATTCAAAGTATATAATTTGTGGAAGACATATTACTGTCATCTTTCAGGTGTTATAAATTCAGAGGTGTTCTGTTCAATCGTGAAATAAGAAGTGACCCTTGAGCTAATAGAAAAGAGCCATATGCTGAAAAATGATCAGCATGCTTCTAAAAAGGGCTATATACCTGGTGAATGTGGAGTGGGCTATCAAGTTTCTAATCTCCACAAGATGGCTAGTACCTGCTCAAAAGGCAACAAAACATGTAAGTTGTTTCCCCTGGAGTCACTATGTCTCTTTCCACTGACTCATTGCTGCAAAGAAATGTATCTATTCCATTCCCTCAGCCGGCTTTAAAAATATTTTGAACAGCCTGTCAGATTAAAATGGTGCAAAGTAGGCAATTTGCACTGAAGTAAACCCCTTCTATTAGACTATTTATGAGGAAATTATGAGAAGTTTTTCCTGGTTCTGTTTCAGATAATTAGAAAAAGAAAAAAAAAAGCTGGAAGAAAAAAACCCCAACCCAAACCACCAAAAGGTACTAATGCTGATACCAGATTTCAATACTATGTCTTAAAAATTATGCACAAAAATGTATCACTAAAAGAACATAGGCTATTTCTTTGATTTCTGTGCTGTTTTTCAATATAAATTTGATTTTCAATATAAATTTTCAATATAAATTTGATTTACTGTTGTAGTATTACCTCTCCCCTCAAGACTTTTTCTCCCACAAAAGCTTGCAAAGACCTTTTTGCAAAGGTCTATATTGTGTGATTGAAGTCACAATTTTTTTTTGTAATTGACATAGTGAGACATGGTATTAACAGGGGAAAAAATCCTCAAACCTATTTGCTAATTAAATCATAATGGATCCCATGAGGAATAATTTTTTATAATAAGCACAGTGGTCAGGCGTGACATCGCTTTTCCTGTGGATTTGTAACTAGAAGATCTGTAGATGTGAGAGTTTCAAGGGCACCAACCAAGGCTTGCAGAGCAGAGCTCACCCTTTTTCATTTGGCTGTGATCTCAGCCCTCTCAAGGGCGTTATGTTGGCTTGAAATCTCTCAGCACTGCTGGCTAGAGCAAGTCCTGGGAGATGTTGTGTTGAACAGGGGCTGAACAACTGCAGGAAATGGAGTAACAAATACTGTGTGCTTGAGGCAAGACCAACACAAGAAAGAGGCAAACAGACACCTGCTCCTTACATGGGAAAGCAGGGCTGGACTGAAAGAGGCAACAGAAAGGAAAAGACCCAACAGAAAGAGAAGTGCAGAGGCAGCCTCCCAAGGGCTGGTGTGACCCGCTAGCTGGGTGCCTGTGATGCTCTTGGGTGCACCAGCTCCTACAGGTTGATTTTGGGAGTGCAACACTATGCTCCTCATATCCCCAGAAGGACTTGGTGGAGCAGTTCCTTTCATCCCTCTGCCACTGAGGCTGGCACAAGCCTGCAGCGCAGGCTTTGGAACCTAGAATCACACCCTTCTACCCTCCCACTCATTGTCCATGGCACTACTCACACCTTTTCCATAACTTATAGCAGTTTGCATGCTCCGGGCTGGGAGCCACCCTGTGGATAGGTGGGGGAATTCAGCATGGGAGGGCAGTTTGTCTATCACTTTTCATTGAGAATCAAGCTTTATCAGCAAAGATACCAATTCCTATTAACAAAAAAACCCAATCCAAACCAAACCAATAAACCCAACCAAACCATATGAGGCGACAATTTCAACCCCAGAGTTTACTAGAGTGCTCAGGAGCCCTGGGCCCCCACACTTGTCCTTCCTTTCCTGTTTCTCTCAGGAGTGATGAAGTTTCCCTCAGCACTGACCCAAACTGAAGGTATAACTTGTCTACTGTGGTCTCCTTTACTTTGTAAAGGGGGTAATGATCCAGGGAATAAAGATCTAGATGTACCAACTCACGTTAGTAAAGCAGGAACTGAGAAGTTCCACTGATTGGAAACCTTGGCTCTGGTTCATGTCCACCATCACGTCCATACAGCATCTAACACAACAGGATGCAAGACTAGCTGAGGGCCACAGACATGCTGATACGACAGCAGGCAATTTAATCACGAACCAATTGCAAATTTATTTTTGAAAAGGCTGCTTTCAGATACATCATTGGTAGCAGAAAATACTCACTGGCAGGAGGAAGGAGCAGATGTTTAGCTCTCTGCAAATTTCTAAGGGCTTTCTCAATAATGGGCAGGAATCAGTTAAGGAGACTGAAGGAGAGCAGAAACATGAGTAACTGCATGGAGTTAAGGAAGGACAAAAGTTAACTGTCTGGATAACCTCTGTGACAGCAAAATATACAAGTCTGTGGAGAATTTTCCCAAAGGAAATGGTGAAAGACTTTCTGATTGACATTCATAGACTAGATTAAACAGAATACTTAATGTGTAATAGACAAAAATCATGCTTTTATGCAGATGGATAGACTGTTTTAACAGTTTTCTGTAGCTGTGATGTGCAGTACAGAAGCAATAGAAAATGGAAAGGGTTTTTTCTCCTCACTATTTACTTTTTTCTGATTTTCTTTTCCTTTGGACAAAGAACTAAAAAAACCAGAGTATGCAAATAAAATCTATAAGCCAAATATTTAATTTATGCTATCCTGTCTGATTATTACACCTTCCCATGAACTCCCAAAAGAAACATAAACTGCATCCTGCCCCTCTTATGCATTCTGAGTAATACCGTAGAAAGTAGTGTACCTTAATTATGACTTGTGTTTTAACCTGGTGATACAGCAAAGGTAAGACCTTGATCAGTTTATAGATCAGATTTATATTCTGTTCCATCACAGAGTATTTATTTGAGAACATTTTTTTTACCTCAAATTTCAGGCTATTCCACATGAAAATATTGTGCTGGTACTCCGTGCCAGCAAAATATTTTGCAGTGTTATGCACTGGTTCAATATGTTTTTGTAGAAGGTTACCTCCATAATGTGAAATTGTGGGTTTAATATTTTGCTTCTTTTTAGGCAGATGACTAAGGTCTCAGATAGGATATTTTCAGGTAACAATGTAGGAGAGAGGTTAATTGAAATGAACAATATTTTGTCAGTTGTAAAAGCCTACAATTATGTAGAACCTTTTTCTATTTTTAAGCTACTCTCAGACATAGTGATTTTTGTTTATAGTCTGAAGAACAGGATGATCTGACACTTCCTGCACTTGCAGACATTCTGGAGCTCATAGGCTGGTGTCATTCTTCCATAAAAGTTGTGGAATCAGATTTAATTCTACAATGTTATTCTAGAAGTGGGTAACTACAGATTTCAAAAACTTAAACGTTCTCTCAGGATTGTTTACTGTAGCCCAAGTCGCATCTACACCTGGTTTCACCTCTGGTAAAGACAAAAAATATGCTTGTCTCTTTACTGACCTTACATCATTATAGGAGAAGGCAAAAAAAAAAAAAATCCCCTTTTCTGTGCACCATTTTAAATACTGTTCTACCCCTTTTTTAATTCTGCTCTGATGCACAGATCTTTTAGCTATTCAGGCATATGCTTGGGGGAAATAGCGAGTCCAATTTCAATAATGGTAAGAACTCTATAAAAATCACCAGAGCAATCGTATTAAGCTCAAGCTGCTGCTTTCTCCTAGTAATGATCTGGAAGTAAAATAAAACCAAACAAACCTAGACACAGACATTTCTTATGGTGCAGTCTACTGTAGCTGTCTATTTCTACCCAGCAGATCAGCCACATATTTTATGAAGACAGTTCTTGCAAGTTCTATGGGAGAGAGTACCAACAAAACACCACACTCTTAATAATATAATTAATTAACAAGTAAATTTCTGCTTGCAACTGAAAGACCTGTCTGATATTAAGGATAATTGAAAATCTACCTTGTGAAGTCTTTTTCATGCTGATACTTCCAGTGAAGTCATTATCACTAAACAGTCTCCAAGTGTTCATCTACCATGTAAACGTTTTTGAACATTTAAGAATTTTTAAGGTTTTTTTCAAAGACCAGGAAGTTTCCAGGTATGGAAGCAGATGTGCTTCTGTAATAAGTAATGAGTGACATACCTCAGAGTCTAGAAGATGGTAATGCAACACATACATTTTTTAGACTGAGTATTTTGCAGATGAACTAGTTTTTCAGTTGAATCATAAGCTCAATTTTCCTTGCACTAGATAAACTTTATATACTGGTGGGTGGTTGTTCTAAAGAAAACAGGTGATATTGATGTCTGTGGGGTTTGAGTCTGCGTTGCCGTATTTACACAGTTTTGCTTATAAAACATATTTTTTTAATTATATGCTATAGTCAGATACTCCTACATTATCTGTTTTAGGCATGATGTTAATCAAAAGATTTACAAGACATTTAAGCAGCTTGAAATCCTAGTGAGATTGAACTATAAATATAAAATTATGTTGTGTTTGTGTTTTTAAAATACTACTTGCTAAGAACCAAACAATTTCTCTTATATTAGGAAGTTCAACATCCACGGAAGGAAATGGCAGAGGAAATCCTGTCTCCCTGATGAGGGCTGGGGTAAGACAAGCTGTCTTAGGAAAACTGAAACTTGCAGGTAGGAAAGAAGCCATATTTATTTCAATAATGTTATAAAGACTTCACTTCTTTGAGATAAAATTATGGGTTTAGAGGAGGAAAAGCCTCCTCACTTAGTCTTCAGGAACTGACAGTCCTATAACATAAAGCTTGACCTCATTTTAATTAGATGTTTCTGAGACGTGGCCACTGTGCGAGTTTGATCATGTTTTTTCCACACCCCTGAGGTTTGTTGGTGCACTGCTGGCTGTGGTGGGATCTCCTTCAGCAAAGCGTTATGAATGACAAGGGCCATAGTGAAAGGAGTGAAATGATCCCACTTACCCCAGAATCCCCTTATGCTCACCTAAGTTTCACTGTTATTCATAGTTTTAACCACCTGTTTCCACATCCCTTAAGGAATCCACTGATTGATATTTGTCTTAATTTCCAATGACGAAAATCCTCACTAATTCCCTTTGGGGAAGAAGCCTGACCACCTACAGCCAGCTGCCCAGAACTGTGCCTAGATGGTTTTTGACTATCTGTAAGGTGAGAGACTTCAACCTGCCTGAGCAATCTGTGCCGGTTCTTGGTCACCTGCACAGAACAAAAGTGTTTCTGTGTTCAAATGGCACCTCCTCGGTTTCAGTTTGTGCCCATTGCCTCTGTTCCTATCACTGGGCACCACTGACAAGAGCCTGTATCATTCTTCTTTGTACCCTTCAGATATCTTTTCACTGATGGGTGAAATGAAGAATGAGTAAGCAATTGGTGAGGCAAGATGTAAATTTTCAGGTCAGAACTGAAATACAGAAAAACTAGATGAAAGAACAGCTACTGGAAAAATCAGTGGCAAGCTGAGACAAAATCCAGAGATATACTGAGGTCCCTGTATTCAGAAGGAAGGAGGAACCACAGAAGCAGGAAGCAATTCTTCACTGTAGCTACTGGACATACGCATAGAAATAAGATGCAACAAAATGCAAACTTATTTGTCCTGGGCTGCTGCTGCTGCTGCACTAAGTATGTTGTTTCATTACTGATGGTGGTGTGAAACAAGCATGATCAAATGTCCCAAAATGGGCAGACTAGGAAATTAAAAGAACATTGCAAATTTAAATAAAACAAAACCTAGGTTGTGGGTTCTGTAAGTCAATTGTATGGATATGAAATTTGTGAGAACATGTTTTTAAATTCTTTTAGGAAAAATATATTGTAATATCTTCTGGAGGGCTGGTTTAATTGCAGCTGGGTATCTGATGCTTCATTAGGTTAAGGTCTGTCCACTTGAATGACAGGAGTGATGATCTGTCAGGACGAGATGAAGTGTTGTAATGCTGAGATCACTAAAAACTGCACAACAGCCAATACAGAAGTGGGATGAGATTGTACATTAAAAGGCTATAATCTGGTTGCTTAACTGCCTTAAATCAGCTGAAGAAGGGGTGAATATATACATTATATTTAGCTTTTCACAAGACTAAATCAGCTGTTAAACTCTGATACATAATGTGATTTTCCAGTAAAAATATACTATGGTTAATTGCATAAAAAATTGAAATAAATCAGTATGCTTTAAATTTACTCCATAAAAATGCTGGTTTATGATTCTATCAGAAAAAAAATTGCACGCAGTCACAGTACATGAAAACTTTCTTTGTGTAAGATGGTGCATAACCGATCTCAGAGAAAGCTGACCTCAATGCACCCTTAGGCATGGTTATAAAGGATACTTAAATGAGTATTTCTAGCAAGAATCACAAGCAGCAGATTTAGGACAAAAATTGCCATGTGATAGCACCTAATTCTCCAAGTGTGAACTGGCCGATAACACTGGTTTTGTCGTAGTTTTCTTTGTACAAATAAGGTGAACTTCTAGCTTTATACTCAGTCTTGTTTTGAAATTTAATACGGATTCAACACAACAATTTACACGTAAACCTCAGAAGAGAAGTTAACTAGAACCAGATGTTGAGCAAGATGCCACATTTGGAGAAGCCCACTTTAAACAACCACCTTACTGTAGTGACTTGAGTCAGCTCAGTTTATGGCAAGCAGAAAGGAGCTTTTCTTAGCTGCTATAAACTGGTGCACAAACTTCAGCACGTGAAACCAACACCCCCTTAAAAGGCACAGTGATTGGCTCTGGGATTTAGAGCTTTATAATTTGTATCCCTGGTGACCAACTCTGGATGATACAAAAGCAAAAGCCTGGACAATATTACGGCTTCACATGACAAGAATTGTGTTTTTGTTTTTCTTTAATCTGAATCTGAAAGATTATACCTTTGTTGTGCACATTCCAAATCAAAGTCTCTGATACTGCTAGGGAAAAAAAAAATTAAACTTGAGAGATGCTGCCGACTTCAAAGCTACACTTCAGCCTGAATTTTTATCTGCAATTCCTGCATGCAAACAAATTAGCTGAAAGAGACTTCAGGAGGAAAATATTTTTCCAGTTGCTTTTACTTTTTTCTTTTTTTTTTTCAACCAAGTACCTGGGTTTCTGAGAACAGGATGGATCCAATGCTATTTTTGCCTAATTCTTGTCTGATGTGCTTTACACAATCCACCAGCTATTATCTTTAGGGAGGAAAGCAGGAAAGACCAAAAGAAAGCCTGAAATCCAGACTGGCTATGGCAGTCAGTGGAATGCTTGTACAGAATTGGAGGCTAGGAAGAACCATGGCAGTTGTTTGTTGATGCCCTCTGTGCACTCAGCTGGGGAGTGATTCCATGTGAAGGGCAGTCCTGTCCCCCAGGCTCCAGGTGCGCAGCCCTGGCACTGGTGGGACAAGCTCCCGGCAGTAGCAGAGGCTGCATCCCACCCCATGTCAGTGGTGTCTGGTGGCCTCTCACGTTGCTCACAGCGTTTCTGCTGCTCTCATGTACCCTTTCTGTCACAGCCTTGAAAACCTAAACTATGGGAATCAGCTCCTAGCCTGAAACGTGGTGATTAGTTTGTTCTGGAGAGTTCCATGAGGCTGCAAAACCAGACACCTGAGAGTGAACTTATTCTACTCGAGTCACAGCCTTTATGGCTCTTCCTTCCTCCTTGCTGCTCATCCATCAAGTGACAAAATCACAGTACCTCTAACTATCCAAGGAAACACAATTTCTCCAGGATGTTTTAGGATAGATGTGTTACAGGCATTTTCATACTACAGAGCTTCTGGAATGATGTGAACTTGAAAGGTAGTGAAGGTTTTGCTTTCTCCCAAAAAAGATGGACTCACAGTTTCCCATAATTAGATATTTCTAAGCCAAATTGTTATGACCATGCTGCATAAATGTTTTAATTCACAGTCTTTAAGGATTTTCCAAAGAAACCAAATGAAATCCACAAGAATATTTAAAGTGATCACCTCAAGACATGGTGAGACCACCACTTCCCACAATGAACTGCTTACAGGTCAAATTAAAACACATTTTACTTGTTTGTGACTTTTTAGGCATATGATTGAGATTATTCTTTTACAGTGATTTGTCTCCCCAGTTATATATTACCCTTTCAAATATTATGTCTTCTAAGTAGGCCAGAAAAGGCAATTGATCCCTGTTTATATCACTGGTAAAAGAGCACAGGACCAAAAAATAATATCTGGAGGATTTTGCTAGAAAAAGTCCTGCTCATCAATGACTTCACACTGACTGTGTTCTAAGATTTCTCAGTTAACCAGTGTTTTTAGTCTGTCAAACATACACCTTGCCAGTGCCATGTACAGGAAATGTTTTTTTAAGTCAAATGTCCAGGTAATAGGTCAACTAACTCAGAAAAATCCAGGATTATAATAAGAACTCAGTTACATTTCCTAGCTAAATTTAAAATGTTTCCAGAAAATGTAGCAGATTTTTGGGTCAGGCAGACATGGAAATAAATATACTAACTGTTCTTGCCTATATTTATAACCTTAAATTCTTCGCTGAATCTCCAATTAACCACTTAACAATTCCACATAGAATCAATCCACAGCTAATAAATACCCCTTATTTTTTTCAAATATTGGAAGAACATTATTGATTTCTGTTTGAGTCTGTTGAAATCTGTCTGAATTTTTTTAAACCAGTTTGTTGTGTTTCTCAGACACTTTGCTAAATATTTGGTGGAAGTACAAACACAATGTTCCAAACCTCCTTAAATGTTTGTTCTCATCCTATTATTTTTCAAAGACAAACTTTCTATGCCATTGAGATGATGTTTTTATTATCTCTTGTATTCAGAAGTAGTAGAGATTTTTTTTCCACTGGCAGTGTGAAGTATCCATGACATCATGGCTATTCGTAACAGCTTTTTCTTTTCCTACATGTTATGGGTAAGTATTTGTTGAAACATTCATATCACTCTTTCCTGAGATTTAAGCAATCTTTCTGACAACACAGTGTGTTATTGATCTTTTATCCCATCGGAGCTGACACCTGAAGCTTCAGTCTGGGGTTCTTGGGCTGTCTTTACACTGCTGCAGCAGCTTCCTCACGGGGTGTGCCACTTTCAAGGAGGGATTTAGAGCAAAATCTAGTATGGCAGATATTGGCTTAAGGGAAATTTGGGCCATAGTGAACAACATGTACACATAACCAAGAAAAAATTTGCATGGCAATTAAGAATGGAGATCAGATCATGTGGCTTCAGCTTTTTTTATTGACCCCAGGACACTCTTTCTTCTACATTATTTGGAGAAGAAGGAGGAAGGGAATGAAAAAAAGATTTGTTGGACAGTAAAGAGCAATTCTTTCTGATCTCTTTTGTAGCAGAGTTTTATCAGGTAATATCCATACACATACAATATGATCTATACCAAATTTTGAGGTTTTTCATAATTTATGCAGTGTCTGAAGAAAATTCATAAATCTATAACCCTAAAATTGAAAGTCATGTGAAGTTTTAGACATGTAGAAACTGTTTACAGAATGCACTTCTCACTTTAAATTAATTTATTCTTTGCTTGGCTTGAATAATACTTGGCAATCCCAATTTTGAGGATTACTGGCAGCAACACCCTGAGAATGACAAGAAAAAGCTACCTCTGTTCTTGCAGATTTCAGTATTGCATACTTACCCACATGCACAATTGTCGTAGTCATTTTAATCTGTAATCCAGGTACTTCTGAGTGGTTGATTAAGAAACTGTGTTTAACCCACCAGTTTTAAAGGACATATCTAAAAGGAAAAACTGCTTACGTATCAAACAGTGACAGTCAGAAAAAAAGTAGTTTGCTTAGTAGGGAAAAACTCTCTTTTATATTATTTTCTCTGTTTTCCAAAATCAGCACTCATCACCTACCATCTGTTCTTGCTTTCTGCGTGGATCTTCTTGATTTGATTGACGTTCTTCCCAATGGCAGAACTTACAGTGCATGTTAAGTTACACAAGAGAACCAATTTAAGCATCTCTTGTGTATAAATTAGCTAGAGAGTCTTAGAGATATACTACTTATCTGATGGCATAATTGAGCCCAAAGCTCTATCATTGATCTTTCACAACTTGGCTGTCAAATATAAAAAAGTTAAAAGAAAGGTAAGGGAGGGAAATCTTTTCATCAGAATTATAACTTTCTCAGCTTCTCACAGAATTGTATTTCTTTTGCAGAGAAATTGAGAGAAATTTAAATGTAACAGTAAAGCTTATGGTATATTTCTGACTGAAAAAATGGGCCATTTAAGTAAATGACAGGAAACTCTATGTATGTGGAAAGGCTGGTGCGCTACTCATAGTCATGAAATGTCATTAGTAATTTTTTTTTCAATGTTTTGGTATTGCAAACATACATTAGTGACAAAACTGACTCTTACTCCAAACTGTTATCTAAACAGTTAGCATGACTTCTAAGTGTGTTCTTAGGCAAAAAACCCACAAAGTTTCCCAATTTTGAAACAAGATTTGAGATACAGCCATATTAACCCTTGACTGCATTGCAAGAAGATCACTCTGGCAAAATACCTGAAAAAAAAGTTGGTGATCATACTCCTTTCCCCCCATCCTCTAACATAATTCAATATTTTTGAATGCTTCACTGTGTCCATTGAAAATGGTTTGCCCTCCCAATGTTTCCGTAATTTAAAATTGCTGCTCTTGCCAGGAGTTCTGACAATACTGTGTTGTTTATATTATTTCTAATGCACTGAATCATTATCACAAATCTAGTAACAGATCTGCTATAAAACCACTATGGCCTAAGTTTCTTCTGAATGTGTAGTGCATATGAAAATAATAATAAAAATGTATATATATATATACATACACACACAACACACATATGTATATATATATGTATATATAATTTTTGTTGATCATAGTGCAGAGCCTTTATCCAAAGGATGGGCTAGATAGCAAGCATGTGACCCTTTTTTACTAAGCTAAAATAATGAGTGATGACACAATGGTGCTGCTGTTGTGTAAATGTGCTTCATGTTGCAAGATAGTAATTTTCTGTGAGGTTTGAACTCGTCATGGGGCTCAGAGCTGTGTGACCACTCCTGTTTTCCTACAAACTGATCTCACATTAACAATAGAACATACACACAGACACACAGAAAACATGCATATGTGAGGGCATTGAAACCTTACAAATAAAGGAAATTTGTCACTGCAAAATACAACAGAAAACAAGATGATAGAAAAATTCAGGCAAAGGTATAAGATACATAAGTACTATACTGCTAACACTAATGACTTTAACCAGCAAAAATCCAGCATTTAATTCTTCTTTCCCCACACACCTATCCTCTAGGTCTGAATTTTCCCAGCACTCTATGGGTAAATGGTTGGATTCCAGAAGTGGATGACTAAAGAGTTACGCATAATATATAGGGAATATCTTGAGGTAATAACCTTTACAGATCACTGCAGAATTTATATTTAGTGAATTATGATGTCATTAACCTTATGCATGTCATATTTAAAGTAACTCTAACATGCAGTTTTATCTTCTTTCACAGCATCAGAAAAAAAATCTAAACCAGCTATATATTCTAGCTGTGGCTGGGACAGGTGGACAAAGCCACCTCTGAACTCTGCTAGCTGGGTGCATCTACTGTCTTCGGCCACTGGAATATGGGAATCTATGCAGGACATGTCATCTGTGTAGCAGATGAACTCTGCTGCATGGGATAGTGTGGAGCAGGATAAAATGGAAGGGAATTCCTGCTCTCAGCAGCTTTGGGCATGTACACCCCTCTCTCCCTATTCCTCCTCAATAATTCTGCCCAAATTGACTTTTATTGGTGAATTTATGACTTAATGATGTTGTGCTTAGTTCCCCATGTAAGAGGAATTATCTTTTTCAGTCTTTCTGCTGGACAGATGCTCATTTTGCAAGTTCTATTAATTAATGTTGGGGTTTTTTTTTATCGTGGTGACTCCAAAACCTCTGCACTGTTTATTCTGAACTAAGTTAATTTTAGGTAGTACCAAATTTTTCCAGCCAGTGTTTGAATAATCCTGACATCAGAGAATGAATATTTTTTATGTTCAAATTGATCACTTTGACAGCCAATGACTTCAAAGTGTTCTTCAAAATATATAATACTATAATTTTTTTGATAATTTTTCCTGGTCTAGGGTAAGATGCCCCTGTCCGTGGCGGGAGGATTAGAGCTCAATGATCTGTAAGGTCCCTTCCAACCTAAACCTTTCTAAGATCACTTTGTTTTTGCATGCCCTGTGTTCACCATACCGTGTATAGCAATGCAGAATAATTTTTTTAGGCTAGATTTTCATCCAGGTCCCTTCTCGCTTCTATGGTATATAACAAGACAGATCTGATTTCACTTTGACAAATCAAACAAGTTAAATGTTACTAAAAAAAGATATGTACGGAGACAGAGTACACAGCACAAAGGCTGAGACTAGGCTTGGTCAGATGATAGAATTTCAGAAAGTGATGCATTTCCAGAGGACAGCAAAACAATCTGAGTGCTGGCTACATGCTGTGCTGGCAGCCAAACCTCAAAATCCCCATAGTCTCATGCTGGTCTTCAAAGGTGCAGGTTTTTGGTAGCTGTGGGCTGATGATGGGAAATGAGGGTGTCTGTACTCTTCAGAGGCAGTAAGCCCCACATTTGATGATGTCCTGACAGCTCTGTCTGTTCTGCCTTGTCTTTTCTTCCCCCAGATAGAGCTCATGTCTGTCAAAGTGGCAGAATACTAATTTCTCCAGATACTTAGCCTGGAACTGGCCCTGCACCTATCCTGGAGACAATTTATATATGATCTGTAAATCTGTTGGCATTATTAGTTACAAGAAGGTAAGGTCCTATTTCAGAAGAATCTTTTGACAGAAGTTCCCAGCTTCCCTTCAATCTCTTTGTCAGGCATTCCTTAAACAAGGTCTTGTCTCTTCATCTCTCTGGCTTTGCCTCCCTCTCTCAGTCTGAGTTCAACAGTTACTCCCCTTGAAGGCAGCAGAAAAATCTGTAAGCTCCACTGGCATTCATAATGTTAATCACAGCCAGCTTTATAGTGTGCCCTTGCACAATTTTGGAAGAAACAGGATTATTCAGAAACCTTCGTTTTCTATCATTCTTTAAAGAGAGCTGATAGCTGCATCCACTCTGAGGCCACTCTTGGACATATTTGGATGCGAGGAAGAATGAAGACAGTCTGTAGCAGATCCAGCCAGATATGGAGTGGGATAGGAGAGTGTTCTGAACTCATTTGAAGTATGTTATATGAGTTTCCAAGAGGCCTGAGCAGAGTTCATCACTGTCCCTCCAGGGAAAACTAGCTTTTGTACAGTTCTTTGCCCCAGAAAGCCTGGACAGACACACAAACAAGCAATCTCAGCTTAGACCCTTTGATGTGCATGATGCTACTAGCCAATACATCATTTTGTCATAGCTGAGTCTCCAGGTAAATTGTGAGGAAGAAATTGAGTACCTGGAAGGATCCTGTTAATGGGAAAACTCAGCTAAAACTCCTCTCCTCAATGAATCTAAATATATTTTACACCCTTCCTTAGAATCTTGATGCAATCTGGTTTCTGCTGAAGTTTCCTGTGTGACAATCCACTGGAGTCAGAATCAAATCCGTATAATTTGGACATTTGGGCACAGTTACATCTCACCTACATCTGGGTACAGTATGGGACATAAAGTTAGAAGCAGAATTACCTCAGCTCCCTCAACAGCAGGTGGGGAGAGAGGCACACAATGAAAATATTTGCTCCCTTATATCACCTGGCTTTCATTGACTCACCTATTAAATCAGATAAGGTGAGTCCTGGAAAAACTGGGCTAATTTTCAAAGGAGGTGGCTACTAACAGATATACCATAAAGTATCTGTCTAGGTGACTGACATAAAGGATACAGGTCTGAGCACAGAATCATGATTGACCGTATGTTCTTGGGACAGGGACTTTTGTATCCCATATTCATACAGGACATTTTTATCAAAGACACAAACTTCTTTTGGTTCCAGCTTAACCCTTCTGTTTGAAAACAAGTATCTTTTTATTATGAAACATATTTAAGAAATAAGGAAAACCTGGTAAAGTGAACTGGATGGAGAGGTAAATCTGAAACTTGTATGCTCTCCTGGGCTCACAGTCCATGAGTCTTCTTGAGCTGATTGCAAACGTAGTTATGTTTTTTTCTACAGGGTGTTTTTCTACTTTCATATTTATCTTGAAAAAAGGAAAATTTTTTGTTGTACACCATGAGCTAAGAAAAAACCCATGGGCATGGGTATTCTTGCTTCTTCCTACCATCTTTTAGCTGTAAGTTACCAAGGAATTTCCACACTGTAATGTGATAAATAGAGGCAGTGTACCTCAGAACTCTGGACATACGGGCAGCTAAGATGTGTTTGCTTGGGAGGTGACTTCACCTTGCTGTGCTCCACTGCTTCCAGGTGTAACAAGGCTCAGTTTCCTGAGAAGATTATAATGAGGTGAATGGAAGTAGAAGTCCTGTGTCACAGCAGATTTGTATTTATCACTCTTTGGCAAAAGAATTGTGCTTATTATACAAATTCATTGTAAAAGGAGAGACATTTCCCTTACAGGTTTGAAAAGTAATCTGCATAACTCTCTCAATAAATGCTGTGTATCCTCTCTTCTTGAAACAGAGGAAGACTAACATTATGTGTTTATCTGATAAAAATAACATGTTCCCAGCAACTATCAAGGATCTGCTCCTACAACAGCAGCATTATTGGGAATGACCTCACTCATTTACAATCCTGATCCTATTCTGACAACAAATCCCATCTGCATGTGTTTGTTTTGTAAAGAATGGTATTAGCCCAGAGTGAGGTGTTTGGATTGAAGCAGCTCACCGATATTCACTGGTGTTATATTTACAGGACTGAAATTGTAGTACTTGATGACTCTATTGTTTGTTAGTTGGAGAGTGAGTTCATTACCATCAGGTTCTCAAATGTTTACAACTAGTTGCTACTAGAAACTATTTTGATTCTGTATTGGAAACCACAATCACATAGACAACCGTTAAGTCAGTGGCCCAGGGAGACCTGGACTTTCCGTTTTTCCCTCGTAATCCCTCTGTTCACTCTGCTGCAGGCTGGGGGGGGGGGGGGGGGGGGGACGGTTTACTCCTTT